>CAEFZX010031946.1:0-35539 GCA_903066825.1 Alfaro cultratus
TAACAAACAAATGGCTTCTACCGAGATAATTATGTGAAATTAAATGAATTATATCCCAACTTCAGAAGATTTACCTTTACCTTAATAGAGCTCTTTGGTTCCTCCTATCAGTCTGTAGTTTCTCATATTGACGTCATCAAACCAAAGTTCAGATCTACCATAACTGACTGACACCTGCTGGCCTCAGGTTTGCAACCAGCTTCTGACTGAGAAACCAGTAACCTGCTCCCAGTGTCAGAATCTCACTGAGGAAGAAACTGCATTAGGTTTTCTATCACTTTATTATTTCTGCTTTAACTGATGTATATTTGCATATAAAATAAGTCATTAGAGTTTAATTTACATTTTTTATGTCTTCGTGTCATGAGGTAGCTCTCAGCCGGTTGGTGAGAGAAAAAGTAGATCTTGGTCTCAAAAAGTATGAGCACCCCTGCATTAGGAGGAGCTCATTGCAGTTTGTTCTAAATCACTTTGGTGCGTTTATCTGATAGGCTTAAAATTCTCAACCTACGCAGAATTTGTGTGCTGTTTGTAGTTACAGTTTCGCATTTCTTTCTACATACTACAAATCCTTTTGGACATGCCTCATTTGGTTCACGTTGCTTTATAATGTTATTATTTGCTTAAGTCATGTCAGTCAAAATGAGTTTTACTAATGAATGCTTAAAGTTTGTACTTTACTTATGCACAATGATATGAACAAAATAGATTTTTGAATAGCACATAAGCAGTAAAAATGTGGAGCAACGTGTTCAGTGTCTTGTACTCATTTATCTCAGAAATGGTTTTGGTCTCAAGAATGATTAAAAATCCGTTTTCAAATCGTACTTTTTTCAAAGGACTGGACATCATAGGATGTGGCCGTTCTTAGCTGAAAAAATGTATTTGTATGAGCAGCAGGTGTCAAACTTCAGTCCTGGAGGGCCACTGCCCTGCAACTTTTAGATGTGCCTCTAGATGTTCAGTCATTTTAAATAATGAATTTATTTAAAATGACCGCAGTTGACGAGACTGCCAGAGTGACGCTTCCTCAGAGGCAAGCTCTCAGCTTCGCCCAGGCAGGAAACTGTAAAATCACAAAGGCAAAAACAAATAATAAATAGAATCTAAGCGAGTGTCTCCCGCACCTGGACACACCTTAAGACTCGAAAGATCCTCCCTGAAAAGACAAACGTGCAATTTTGTTCTGCACAAAAACTGTTGATGTGCAAAAAGTTGCATTTCATGTAAAATGTTCATTTGACACGAGGAATCCTTAAGTTTTAAGCCAGCTGCAATTTATTTGAATAAAATGCAACACGGTACATTTTTTTGATTTAGAGTTTCTTTCCAAACTCAATGAGAACTGAAGAGGGCAAAAAATAATTGGTGCCACTGTATATGTATGTGTTCGTGCGCGACACAAAACACACCAGTGTTTGAGAAATGTGACTAGAATGAGGACCTGCCTATTACCATTTAACAATGCTGGTTGCTGAAAAGTTAAATATTCAATATTCATTATAAAGCTTAAAAAACATGCCTTCTGGTGGACAGTTTTGGATTAAAAAGTCCTTGAACTGGCAGGTCATTGCATGACACGCAGAAACCTGTCTCTATGTAATGTAAAATACAGAAGAATGCATGGGCATAGATGGGGGATGTGATTAAAAATCCAAGAACGTTGCAGATGAAAAACATGCAATGCGCCACCAGTGACTGTTAACTAAATGGTCAAAGCAATCAAGTTTACAAATTCCTGAGAACAAAGTGGAGATTCTTGAGTCATCATCTATTATGTATTTTCTATTTATTATGGCAAAAGCAAAAACAAAACAAAATAATAATTTCTTGCCACAACAATTAAAATGGATTTTGAAAAATCACGCTTTATAATTACTCTTGGGAGGATATCACATATTCCAAGAAATCCATCACATTTCAGGGTCAGAGCTGTTTTGCAACTGTGAGTTTGGTTGCAACTTCTTCTGCCACATATTAGTGCGCTCTGTGGGCAAGACAGCTTGTTGCATACCAATCTGAAGACAGTGTGTGAAGGTGTGTGTGTGTGTGTGTTTGGGAATGTCGCTGGGTGAATGTGGCTTTAACATTAAAGCCTTCTGAGTGGCCAGTATAATGAGAAAAAAAAGATTGAGTCTTGAGGGCAGCATTACATGACTTTATTTTCTGGGAAAGAGTTTAACAGGTGTAAAACAAATTATTTTATATTAATTACATAACAATGGTTTAATTTTTAAAAAAATAGAAGCTTAATTTGATAGACCGATGAATTTGTCTAACAGAAACCTTCCTCATTATACCTTTATCTGTACAAACTCATCTTTGTTCTGAATCAGCCACAAATCTCTTCACAGTACGACGATAACGCTTCAGCTAAATATCTAATGTTTTTATATCTTGTCATACGGCACTACACTATCTGATGATTTTCATCAGCAGAGAGATTCTTTCTCTTTCCCATATTGCTTGAAACCTGTGGCCTGCTGAATAATGTGGAACATCCTTCTTAAATAGATTCCCTTTAATTGAGCTCACCAGACAAACTAATCAACCCAGCTCTCTGAAATTAATTACAGTGATTGAAATAGACCCTGACACACAATACCATCTATAAATTTAATAGCACAACAAAAACGTTAATCTTTATGACACTTAAATCCAATTTGCACAATAATTTGGAACACAGTGCAACTACAGGAGGAGGAAGATCGCATCTCTCATTCATTCGGCAAGAACTATACAACTTCATCCCAGGGCAGATTCTGTGGTTACAGATCTAAGATCTACCCCAAAGCAAGCATTTCTTTTCTCAATAGCCCCCAATAAACAGCATGGAGGGACCTCACTTCTCACTTCTCAAACCAGGGTCAGTGGAAGATATCACTGCATATTTCATACAATCATGTGACATCTACAATCAGTTCAATTCATAGGTTTCCTCACAATCAGGATGAGAAACCTTCCCAGTCGGCATCTTCTGAATAACAATTACTGAGATGAAATTGTGTAAATGGGAAAAGAAAAATAAGAAAAATGTTTGCCTATCTGAAATTGCACTCGCTCTTATAACAAAGAGTGGATTGAAGATAGATGTGAAATAACAACTGAATAATGAAAAGTACTTTTCCAACAGGTAATCAAGGAAGGCGAACACTAACAAACTAATTTGTCCCTTATAGAAGGATGTCCCTCAAGCAGAACATGCATTTTATGTGGAGATGAATGACAATCACAGACCTATAAAATATATGGAATATACCCACGACTAAAAGACTAAAGTTGAAGACTGACATGAACTTTGCGGATTCCACCATGACAAGGATGACATTTTTCAGACTGGACAGAACTGACAGAGTGAGCACTTATGAGAGACTCTAATATGGAGTCTCTTATAAGTACCATCCTATATAAAAAATTACTAATTTAAAAAAATAAATGAAGCATTTAGTACAGAGTCAGGTGAAAACAAAATAATGTCAGAATTCTAAGAAAATAATGTTTATTTAAAAATAAAATCATGTTTGAACAAGAATAATTTTAGCTTGAACGTGAGGGGGAAAATGTATGATTGGAAAAATGAATTTTTGGTTATGTGGTAAACAAAATCAGTACAAAATTGGGAAAATCCAAATTTATAGTTGAGAGTAAAATTACTTAGACAAGAAAAATGAGAATCTTTTTTTAGATAGTGTGAAACAAGTAAATGAAATAATGCTTCTGGCTGATGTTCTTGAACTAAAAATCAGCTGATGTGAAAACATATCTTACATTTCTGGGAATAAGATTGCTTTCTTTCTGGTGCAAGGGGCTCGAGGGCCCAGTAAAACCAGTGCCGCCCAGTTTCAGTCAGACTGGAGCTTTTGTTGCATCCTGCAGCTTGTTAACAGAACAGCGAGAATGAGTGTGAATAGGTATGACTGGGAATAACTGATTTTATTGCTGCGAGTCTTTGATGGGTTTGAAAAAGGCTATATAAGTTTGACGTCACTTTATTGTCTAACCTATAGTTAATAGATGTAGTGATTTTTTTTTCTTATTTTCAAATGACGTAGAAATAGCAAATGTTTAGTTTATAATCAAAATATGGACAAACCTAAGAAAACTTACAGATTGGTCGTCTAATCTTCGATCTATTGGTCATAGATTTAAATCCTCAAGTCATCCTTCATTAGACAGAAAATCTTTTTTTTTAAAAAGTACTGGTACACATGTGGTGTAAATAAAAAAAACCTTTTACATTGCTTTAAACAATTTGAGATTTGTTTTATGGGGTTGAAGCAACCAAATGAGTCGACCAAAACCTGAGAGTCAGAGGGAGCCGGATGTACTGAACTCTGCCTTCACTGTTAAGCATATCGAAAACTCAATTCCTCCTCATGGACAGACGCTCCAGGGTACCACCTAGAAAGCAAATGCAAAATATAATGTGGCTTTGTATTCTGCTCTTAGTGTGATGGCTTCTTCTTTGCTGAGTAGGCTCCCAACTGGTGCCGGTACCAGACTTTATGCAAATGTTAACTCCTGGCAGCTTTAGCCAGTGTCTTCACAATGTATATTCCATTTTATTCTAAAACACTTTCATCTTTGTCATACAGAACCCATCTTCCTCCTGGACGTACGGTGGTTGTACGTCCTGTGCTGTCTATGCTCAGACAGGTGAGCACGGCACCATCAGGGTATCTAGAAATGCTATGCGAGGATGAACTTGGCTCATCAAAAATTCTCTTCCTGACATCTTGGCTGAATTTGTTTTATTTGTCTATGATGTTCGGCAAGGAAGCTGTGACTCCGATGAAGTCCGGTGTCGTAGCTCAGCCTATCAGAAGCTTGCTGAGAAAAAAAATGCTCATCCAGACATTTCCAAACTATTAAAGTCTCAGTGTTGTTCCAAATTGAAAAGGGGGAAAATATTCTGTAAGAAAACAGCTCAGTCATTATTCTGGAATTTCACAAATATACATTTTGGTACTCATCAATGATCTAAGTTATTCTCACTTAATATTAGAGAGTGGGGGGGGGGAAGTCATTTTTTATCATGTATATAAATATCACACTATTGTATTTTCACTGTCCTACAGTGATTTTGATGAAGATGGTTGAAGCCTGTACTGCACCTCCAAACTCTTTTAAGACTGTTGTAGACTACGCTTCATATAGAAAAGAGCTGGCAGGCTCTTAGTTTGAATTCTGCCCACGGTTTTGGTTATTATGCTCTTTTTTATAGACGAAGGACATCAGAGACAGCTCTTTATTGGTTTCCAATGGAGGCCTGACTCGACGGTGGGATTTCAGGCATTGCTCCATTTTATTCAATATGTGTCTTCAAATGTGCTTTTTTTTTTTTTTTTTTTTAACAAGAGAGGGATGTCCATTCTAGAAACACTGGAAACACCAGATTCTTCCTCATTTTCTCTGAGATTTTACTCAATTGAAACTACTTGTTTTGTGTTTAATGTTTTTGTGGTTAACGTCAGCATAGTCTAAAGCTGACGCTGCTACGGGTTGGTTCTGCTGCACTTGGGAAAATGATTCCATCTCAGACATGTATGAAATATTCTCATGTAGGCTGTAAACAGTCAGTTCTGTTCTGTCATAAATGAATCTTTTAGTATCACCCACATTTCATAGATTTTTTTTTTTTTTTAGCAAAGGATCCAGCAGAAAATCCTATTGGAAGAAATGCTTTTCAGGGTCTTTTCTCACTTTCTTGTTTAATTAGTTAATAAGATAAGCAGAGTGAAGAGGCTCTGTAGCTTTTTTTCCCCTTTCAGGTCCAAAATGCTACATCTGAAAAATGCCAGTGTTTTTGTTGCATTGTGGTGCTTTAAGGTGCTGGATTGGCAGGGAAGAAGAGGATCTTTCATTACTAGCGCTTGTTATCATGTTATTCCTCAGATTCTCTTTGGAACCAAACCCTTCCTAAAAGATGATAATTACAGGACTGGATGTGCACTTTCACAGTCCCTTCACAAGACCTGAGCCCGAAGGGACCATGTGATGGGAGAAAATGTGTTGGTGGTCTGCAGCACTGGCAGCCTTCATGCATACACACATGGATACACACATTCAGGATCCTAACCCCCTTCCCCCAACCTCCTGCTAATTGGACCAGGGGTATAAAAAAAAAAAAAAAAAAAAGAAAGAAAATAGGTGGGGGTAGAGGGTGTGATTGTGACATTTCTTTTTTTTTTAAACCCCCAAATGTTCCAAAGATATAAAAGAGCCTCCATATCCTCTGTTACTTGACCGGCTCCCTGTGTTTAAGACTCATCGGTAAAAAGACGCTAATCCTAAACTTTTATTGAATGTTATCTCTTCAATCCAATTTGTGTCCCGGTTCCATGCTATTCTGTGCTGCAGGCGTCAGTAAATCCTTTTTAGTGTCCAACAGTTCTTTCCACTGCAGAGATAAACGAGACAAACATGGTCACTCTCTGTCAGATGCATGTCTGGGAAAAGGCCAGGTCACCTGGAGAAAACAGCTGACCGGTAAAACATGGCCTCTCTTACAATGAGGTGACATTACCAACCGTTTTATTACACTGCTATAATCACCAATATTTGGGAATTAATAGCAAATTAACATGAAGGCACTGAGAAGCCTCTTAAAACAAGTCTCGGTCGCTTTCACACGCAACCGGAACCTAATTATAATTTTTATTTTTTTTTTTCTTGAGCGTTCACAAAGTATTGATTGATGACAATGAAGTGCTGCTGCTAAGATCCTTGAAGGTACTGAACGAAAGTTGAAGTTTCAATTTTTGTCTCCGTTTTTCAATGAAAAACTGTACGGCAGAAATAAAAATATTTTTACAACTTACTTTTAGTGCTCACAAATTCTGTCCAACCACAACTAGACTGAGTGAAAAATAAAATCCATGGATTTATTGCATGTGTGGATAAGATTGATCCTGTGCCGTGTTTGGTCATTTTATTTGTGTGCGATACAGGCGATGCGACGTTTCTGATTCGATTAATCAAAAGATTGTGAGCGTTTGTTTGGGGGGGGGGGGGTGAGATTAGGAGAAGAAGGTTCACAACAAATCAGCTGCTTCTCTCGATTCTTTTCAGGCATTTATTGCAATGATGAAGAATAAGAAAGTAAACATCGTGGACAGTTCTTTTATTCACCAAATGGAGATAATGGTTGGTAGGCGCGACACTGAAAAACCTTGTTGTCAGGAAATCAGGAATAAACTACGGCGATTGGGAGGTTGGGAGGGTTAAAAAGAGAAACGCCAAATTCCACTCAAATTGTCGCCTTGGCTTTTGCATTGTGGGAAATCTAAAATTAAAACCCTCACTGTTTTGACAATTAGCCAATTTGCGCAGGTCTGCGAGTGAGGAGACAAAGGCAGCGCGCGGCTGCACCTGCCCCATCTTTGGAGGCCGCGGTGGTGGATGTGTGTGGTGGAGGTGGGAAGGATGGGTGTGTGTGTGTGTGTGTGTGTGTGTGTGTGTGTGTGTGTGTGGTGGGGGCTGCAAAGCAATCCTCCTCACACATCATTTGTAGAAATTCCAACCATTTCCTAATTCAAGTCTCTAATGGGAGATGTTGCAGCTTTTCCCTCGTGAGAATCTTCTAATCTCTTGAACGTGTGGCTGTTAAAAGTATTTCGGCACCTCGTTGTCTGTTTGTGTTGTGACGCTTTTTCCACCAATATCTAGAGAAGCCAAAAAAAAAAAAGATAACTTTTCTCTTCTA
This sequence comes from Alfaro cultratus, assembly GCA_903066825.1. Classification (NCBI taxonomy): domain Eukaryota; kingdom Metazoa; phylum Chordata; class Actinopteri; order Cyprinodontiformes; family Poeciliidae; genus Alfaro; species Alfaro cultratus. Next base: position 7,706 of record CAEFZX010031946.1, read on the forward strand.
AAACCCTCTTTAAATTTTCCAATGACGTCTTGGTTCCTGGTACTTCGCGTTTTGCCTTTGACTAGTCAAATAGTGGCCTATTCGACTAGTCATGAAAGAAAAGACACGTATGAAAGAAAAAGACACTTTGTAGCCATTTACATATCATATAGGCACATTTGTATTACACGTTTCACAAATTTTAAGATATTTCACAACAACAGCACCAATAACCTTTAGATTGATTTATCAACCACACTAAAACATTCATCCATACATTACTTTCCCAACTATACAAATCATCAATTAATTACAGATGTCAATATTTTACAATAAAATAACAACTTTATGGTACAATTCTCAATCGGTGTTTGTACACAACAGTAGTAGCATTCGTTCTCTTGTCTGAACTTCAACTTTATTTTTTGCTTGGTTTTTTTTCTCTTTTCTTTTCAAAACAGGTGATGGGACTATATTGTCGAAAACCTTTTCCTCCAAAACGACGCTGCTTACATTTTCTCCTCTCAGGTGTCTGGTCCTGCCGCTGCCACACAACACACACCTGCATAAACCCAGTGGAGGTAAAATAGCATTTACAAAAACAAAAATGGGAAAAAAAAAATACAAAATCTTTTAGGTATACTGCATTTTGGTGGCAAAAAAAATTCAACAGTGAAAAGTATGCTGTTAAAATCATCACAAAACAACAGAAAAATAACAGTGAACATTCCACATGATCACATCGTCTCTACAAGCCGATTCATCCTGAAGCATTTGAAAATCCAAGCTGCACCTGTGCGTCAAAAGCGCCGGATTATGAGTTTGAGACTGACTGTGCAGCAGCTTTCACTCAGAGGCGCTTTCCTCCTCCCTCAGAAACTCCCGTTTTATCCATTCATGCCGCCGCAAATAGGTTCTAAACGCTCTGATGGGCTCACTAGATCACACAAGCTGCTGCTCGGCTATTTCTGCCCCGCGTCTTCTCGCCGCGACGTGCTGCATCGAACCAACAATTCCAACGGATGAAACGCAGTTTAGATAGGTGCCAATTACCTTAAATATTCTACTGCCTGCCTGAGCGTAAAGCGCTTGCTTTAACTGGCCTGGACCTTTTATGCTTCAGACTGGCTGTGTTAAATCAGAATGTGTGGCAGAGAGATCATTTCTTTAACCAAAAAAAACAAACAAACAAAAGAAACGTAAAGATTTTTTGCGTCCAACTCAGCCTGCCTTTCTGTTTCTGTATAAACATTTGTGTGAAGATTTGTGCAAAGTCCTTTCACTGACATCGAATGTTGTTTGTTTTCTTGGTTCCTCCTTCGGTCCTTGTACAAGGTGCCAGATGTGCAGGAATACATAAGCTTGTTAGAGAAGATGACACTGACAAATGACAGACACTTGGTAAAACCAAACAAAGATAGGAACAGCTAATAAAACTAATGAAACGCTTCCAGAAGCAAACAGGAATCCGTACGAGAGCAAAACCACAAACCATCATTCCAGAGTCTTCTTGTCCATGGATTCTTTGCCATTGGTCCGCGAGTAAGGCTCAAAGGCAGAGGAGCTCAGGTAGCGTGCAGAAAGCTCCTGCAGGTTGCCTGCCAGCGAGCCGGCCATAGACAGGGGATTGGACGAAATGCGGGTGGCCACGCCACTGAGAATAGACGGCATTGGGAAACTGAAAAAGCCGTGAGCGGACTGCGGGCTCTGCAACCCCGCCACCGTCCCTGACGATGTGACGGCAGGCAGCGGAGGGCTGCCGCCGGCCGTCCCGGTGCTGCCTCCGCTGCTGCTTCTGCTGCTGCTACTGCTGCTGTTGCTGGCCATGGCGATGGAGGGGGGGCGCAGGGCAGAGCCACAGTGGGGCAGGAGGCCCGGCAGGCCCGGAGGAGTCAGCAGCCGCCCCTGCTCCAGCAGTCTGAGCACGCTGCACGTGGCGGCCGTCTCCGAAACCACCGAGCGCAACTCCGAGTCCTTCCCCTGGTCCTTCTTCTGCTTTGTGCGGCGGTTCTGAAACCACACTTTTACCTGGAAGAGAACACAAAGGGAGAGCGGTCAGAAACATGCCATTGCAGATACTCGAGCTACACGTAGCAAACATGTTGGTAACTTTACAGCAAGCTGCCCCGGAAGTGTTCACACTCAATACGGCTGTACTGCGCTTTCACAATCTGATCCGTCTTCAAGGACGTAGATGTTTACTGATCAGTGTACCCACAGAGTTCACTTCAACAGTTTATACTTTATTTGTATTTCTCCACCATTACATTCTACAAAGAGCCTTCAAGTGCTCACTAATGTATGTAATAGTAGTTACGCACAAATGCAGGCCCTTCCACACATAGGAGGATTGTGAGCAGTAAAAACAAACCAGAAGGAATTGACCTAATTCCCTCCCAGAGATAGAAAACCTATTGTAGGAAATTAATTCAATCAAAACTTGCCTAGAGATGTCCTTTCACATGCTAACCACCTCTTAATTTGATCAGCCAAAAATACAACAAAGGTTTACGCGTGACTTGAGATCCAAACTCCCCGTCAGCTCGTAATAACACACACACACACACACACGCTCCCTTCTTTTCTGGGGGGAGGAGGGACATTTACAGCTTAAGCAGTTCATCCAAACGTCTGCAGTTAGAAGCTCTGACACTTTTTAGTATTACGAGAATGCTGAAATGTATAAAGTGGGGAAATTAAAATCAGTATTTTCAGCTAAATAAGTAAACGTTATCTCTTAAACTGGTAAAGGTAAAGAGGTCATTTTAGTTATTTTACATGTTTTTTTAATTTTGAGTGCATTCGATTCTATGCCGTACATTGACAGCACATTCAGAAACCTGGCTTTTAGAATTAGTTTTTTTTTTAAAAATGTAAATATTTAATTAGGAAAACGTGATATGTTATATCTGTATTTATGTACTTCTGAAACGCATTAAAACCTTTTGCTTGTATAAAATTGAACTAGTAACTGATCAGTCAGATTTAGGTCTGTCTAAAATGTGCACAGTTTAGTGTTAAGAGCATCAGAGTGAAACAAATACTGCATTTTAATTCATTAATATTTTGTTGTGGTGCAAAAAAAAAAAAAAAAACGTCCACGCCACTTAGCCGTGAGGCGTTTTCCTCAAGAGAAGTGAAATATTTTGCACTTCTCTTCAGATGTGACTTAACTCTTCACAGGCTGTGGGGAACCAGAGAAGAGACGTAGAAACCACTCAGAAGACGCTCCAGGGCAAAAGGAAAAAACACGGAGTAGCCGGTAGGTTCACGCAAAGATAATTAAGTGTGTACAGGAAATGGCGGTCATTCCTCCATATAATGGCCTCTTAGCGCCAAAGAACAAAACGCCAATTTTGCCACCTTGTTATTAAAAGGCATCTCGTCAGGACAAGAAGCAGATGCTGAGAGAACATCCCGGCTTTGTCCCGTCTAAATTGGGAGCAAAGGTGTTTTTTTTTTTCCCCCCCTTTTGCCTTTTGTGAGCAAAAATAACCGTCTTTACACTCCGCACTTATTTAGAAAACGTCTGCTAAAAGCAACCGCTAAATGAAAAATAGGAAATGTTAAAGCTCTAAAAAAAAAAAAAGTTTGAGAAAACAGTTGTGAGTTCACCCTGATGGGGTTGTTAATGAGGGTCGATTGTTTGCTGTCGTCTGTTGTTTTGGTAGAATAGGCTGACCTTACGCAGACCTTCTCTCAAGGTCAGGCTTCTTCAGTTCTGCTGAAACACATTAACCCCAAAGGCCAAGCCACTGATTACGGCGCTGCTAGCAGCTTTCAGTGTTTATCGCAACAAAAGAGTTTAATGAAATACAAAAATAACAAGAAAAAAAAGATCAAATAATTACAAATGTTTTATCACTTTAAATAAATAAAAAAAACCTTGACAAAGTAGACTGCGTTGCAGAGAATAAACAGATAATAGCGATGATGAAGTCAGTGCTCTTCACCTACAATTAGTCCTTGGTTAGATGCTGCTGTAGACTCTACATGAGTGCAAAGTTTTACATGACTGTAGTCTCTTTTAAAACCTTGCTTTCTTTTTTTGTTTTAGCCAGAAACATTAACAACAAACTGCATAACCGCATGAACAAAATGCTCCAACCCAAAACAGACACACTTGTCAAAAATACTGTAAGAAGGTGCAAAGCTGCATGTATGTCTGCAAATGTAACGTAACTTATGTACTCAGTCGAGCCACCAGAAAGAGTTTTTTTTTTTTTTTTACACAAGGACATGTTATTACCAAACTGAAATTTGACTAACCTATCTTTATATTACAAAATAATTGCACATTAGAGGAAGAAAGCTCCTTTAAAGACAAATATATTTTCCTTTCAAAAACAGAGAATCTGTGTGCTGTTTGGTGCAAAAGGGAAAAAAAACACACAAAGGAAATAGCTTTTGTTACCTGTTTTGATTTTCTCTCTCTCCCTCTAATTTAATATTTCAAGACAAAGAAATGCAAGTGATAAGAAAAAAAACACAAAAAAACCCGAAAAGCAAACAAACCTGAGTTTCAGAGAGATTGAGCTGACGGGCCAGTTCGGTCCGCTCCCTGCCGACCACATACTGACACCTCTGAAACTCCATCTCTAAGCGATAAAGCTGCTCTGCAGTGAAGGAGGTGCGCGTTCGCTTCGGCCGGTCCAGGTCCAAACCTTTTGGCAGGATGATTTCTCGGATAGAGCCTTTAGCATCTGCAACATGGAGAACTTTGAATCAACAAAAAAGAACCCAGATAATAATTGATTTCAATTTCTATTAATATTATTATTATTATTATTACAACTACTACTAAAGCTATCCTGAATATAACTGGATAAAAAGTTTAATACGAAGTAATTTGAGCCATTAACTGTCAATAAAGTCTTTTTAAACACAGTTTTTGAATTGCAACTCTGGCATAAGGAGAAGCATAAAGCGCATAAAAACAATAAAAATACAAAGACCCACTGCGCTTCAGAAATATTTCCACAATAAAAGCAATGAGAAAAATAATTCCTATGTAAATGTGTTCACATTCTTTGTAAATATATTCTTTGATGCTCTAATTAATATGTGTGCTGTAAAATACTATCAGAATCTATGATTGGATTTTCAGTGATACTTAAAAATGTTCACATTTGTTCACTTTCGTGTTTGCTCCAAATATATTTATCAGTTTTATTCATGATTAATAAATACACCGGTATCAGAAGGTGGACGTCTGCAAACAAAATACAAGGAACAAAATACTTTATTGATATTTTCGCCCTAAAAATAAAGCCTTGTTGGTAAATTCAAATAAATGTTATTATGAATAAAATTGCTTTCTGACCCACTGACGTTATTCAAGCTAAATGAAGAACAATTTCTTGACACTGAAAATATATAAATATATTATTGTTCAAATATTGGCTACAGTTTATTGAGATTTATCCTGTGGAATTGAAACACACTACATTAATAAATGTGCAAATAATGCAAAATAAATTTTAATAATCAGGATAAATTGTGTGAGATAATTCAAGTTAAATTATATCGACTAATGATCTCGATAAGACAAAAATGTTTCAGAACCTAAATAAATATTGTTTTATCACTACTCAGCCTACACATCTGAAATTAGTTTAAGAATTCATCTATATACATATTTGCTTTTTTAATTAAATTAAATTAATCTCTAAAGTTTCCAAAAAAAACCCAAAAAAAACCAATGTTTCTCTTTCTTTGACTGATTTCTATTTTACTTAGTTTGCAAGTCACATCAGACTTTATTAACAGGTTCAGTTTATTTTGGTGATGCTTTGAATTTCAGCATTTTTTTTTTTTACTGTACTTTGGTTTTTAAAGTGTGAAAATCACACAATTTCTTAAATCTAAACTGGGCTGACAAACAGGACTATCGACAATCTAAAGAGAGAAAACACTAAGTGTTACCTCGGACGAGGATTCTCCGACAGTAGTCGGGATCCCCCGCGTTCCCTCTGTTCTTCTCACAGTTGTCCATGTTCCCAGACGGTGAAAAGGAATCCTGCTGTTCCTTAAGGAAGCCTTTGGATAGGCTGCCTTGGGAATCTTTACTGTCCTTTCCCTCCTTTAGTCTGTTCTTCAGTACCATTGCTTCTGTCTCTTGGTTGTACCTAACCTCCATGCTCGGATTATCCTCCTGGACCGGAGGCTCGCCTCCTTTTGTCAGGTACAAAAAAAAAAAAAAAAAGGGCTTCAGAGGATGCGGTACTGTGAATTGTCACTGACCAAACTCCCTTATCCAATAATCATGGACTTCTCAGTGAAACTCAACAGTAATTTAGTGCCCCCCTTTCCTCGTTACATAGACGTCGGGCTGATAGATCATCTCCAAATAATCGTAGCGATGGATGCACACTCGCTGTTTCAACTGATTACAGTAATTTTGCTGCCTCCACATTAGTGCAACCTCATGAATACACTAAACTGTTGGTGGAAATAGATCAGGTCTTGATAGAGGGTTTTGCTTGTCCCGTCCCCTCGGCTTGCCCGTTCTCAGCCCATGGAATCAAGACAAATGACTGGCCTTGTCTTGCAAACCGCAAAACCTTGGACACGCACAATCGCCGAGGTAAAAGTCTTCCAGAGCCGATAAAAGTTCCCAGGCACTTCATCCCTCCATCTGCAGAGTGCAGGCAGACATTTTCCCCGCCGACTTCCTTCCAGCACACCTGATTGTCACAGCATGTCGGCAAACTTTGATCCTGTTTTTTTCTTTTTGGCAATCAGCGGAACTGTGCAATGTGTAGATCTCACCACTATGCCATTGGAGGAACTGGTAGAGAGCCAGAAGAGTAGAAAGCGAGAAAGAGATGGAGGAGGTGGGGTGGGGAGAGAGACAGAGAGAGCGAGACAGAGAGAGAGAGACAGAGAGAGAAAGGAGATAAGTAAAAAGGATGACTAACAAATCCTCATTGAGCAAAATGTATAAAAGCGATGGCAACCCAACCTGTTCCTCCTCCACAGCAACGCCGGATTCCCCTGAAACTAGAACTGTATCAAACTTCCTCTTTTTCTTTCCCTGCCATGTGTTCAGTGAGAGAAAACCAGCAGCATCCTGTCAATGCCTCGCCCTGCAGTGTTCCTATAAGTCTGCACCCCTGAAGCCGCACTCGGCTCTTATAATCTTAACCTGCATATTTTAAAGCGAAGAATAGAGGAACAAAACTTGTCATTAGTGCCTAGGCTGTCTCCACTCCCGAGCTCACATGTATACCCCTGGAATGGCCCCTGCCTCTCTCTTCCACTCACCCTCCAGCCCACAAACCACTCACCCAACCACCAACTCTTAGCTATTTTCATTGTCAGTGCAACAATAACTCTGAACACAGCAGTGGCCAGTAATCCAATAAGACCATTGATTAGGCCACAATGATTCAATTCAAAGTGGTGGACTAGTGCAAGGAACGGTCTCTTGCCCTTCTTGTCACCTTAGCTGGCAAAAAGCCCTCTTCAAGCTGCACCCCTCCTTGAGTGCCATTCATTGCTTTATGGGAAACGGAGAGGAAAAAGAGTGAAAGATGGCAATTATCTAATTGGACTATTAACAAACAAATCTGTAGTGTGGCTGCCCGGCAGCAGTCTCAAGGTGGGTTTAAGGCCTGCTGGCCTAACTTTATTCACGCTCTGTTTTGGGGGTCTGGTGCACGGCGTGGAGCAGGGTTCTTTGTTACGGAAAGGTAAAAAGAAAGCTAAATAGGGAGAAACTGAGGGAGAAGCGAGCTCCAGTCTGGGAAAAACAATGAAGACGCACCATCTTTCCCTGTAAGTGTTTTACAACAGTTGAGAAGAAAAAAAAGACTCTACATCCCAAAATGTCTTACACTCTGACAGCATAAAGAATACTGTTAGTATATAGCTTTATTGTTGTGTTTTCATTAGCAGTAGGCAGCAAATTATTCATAATTAGCGTAAGGGTTTAAAAAAATGTCAGTCTGTGTGTATAATTATCCTATGTAATGTGCTTCATTTAGTGAATTGAGTTGTTGAAATAAATAAACTTTTCAATAATATCCTAATATATGGACTTGATCTGCGTATAATAGGTCAGAGTTCATATACACTCACGAGCCACTTTATTAGGTACCCCTGTTCAACTGCTCATTAACGCAAATGTCAAATCAGCAAATCACATGGCAGCAGCTCCATGCATTTAGGCCAAGACGATCTGCTGCAGTTCAAACCGAGCATCAGAATGGGGAGGAAAGGTGATTTAAGTGACTTTGAACTTGCCATGGTTGTTGGTACCAGACAAGCTGGACTGAGGATTTCAGAAACTGTTGATCTACTGGGATTTTCACACACAACCGTGTCTAGGGTTTACAGAGAAAAAGAGCAAATGTCCAGTGAACGGCAACAGTACCTCCAATAACCACTTGTTACAACTGAGGTTTGCACAAGAGCATCTCTGAGTGAACAACATGTCAAAACGTGAGGCGGATGGACTACAGCAGCAGAAGACCACACCGGGTGCCACTCCTGTCAGCTAAGAACAGGAAGCTGAGGCTACAATTCACACAGGCTCACCAAACATGGACAATAGAAGATTGGAAAAACATTGTCTGGTCAGATGAGTCTTGATTTCTGCTGCGACATTCAGATGGTAGGGTCAGAATTTGGCGTCAACAACATGAAAGCATGAATCCATCCTGCCTTGTATCAACGGTTCAGGCTGCTGGTGGTGCAATGGTGTGGGGAATATTTTCCTGGCACACTTTGGGCCCATTAGCACCAACTGAGCATCATGTCAACACCACAGCCTACTTGAGTATTGTTGTTGACTGTGTCTGTCTCTTTATGACCACAGCGTACCCATCTTCTGATGGCTACTTCCAGCAGGATAACGTGCCATGTAATAAAGCGTGAATCATCTCAGACTGTTCTTGACCACAACAATGAGTTCACTGAACTCGAATGGCCTCCAGTCAACAGTTCTCAATACAATAGAGCATCTTTGGGATGTGGTGGAGCGGGAGATTCGCATCTTGAATGTGCAGCCGACAAATCTGCAGCAACTGCGTGACGTTGATCTTGTCAATATGGACCAGACTCTCTGAGGAATGTTTCCAGTACCTTACTGGATCTCTGCCATGAAAGATTAAGGCAGTTCTGAAGGCAAAACGGGGTCCAACCTGATACTAGCCAGGTGTACCTAATAAAGTGGCCGTTAGTTGTATATTTATGTACATTGGTTATTTGGGGGTTTTTTTAAGAGAAAAACATCTGAAATTTTATGTAGAAAGAGCTGCAGTATTTTCCCTCAAGGAGAGCTTCAAGTCACTGCTACATTTTTTTCTGCTTGTGGATTTTAGCGCGTCTTATTCTGGAATCTTTGTAAATCAGGCCCATAAAGTTATATAAAAACTTATTTATTAAATACGTTGTAGAACGTTTTGCTTGGTAATGGTAAGTTCAAGATGTCTTTCATACAGCGAAACTACTCATGTATTATCTAGGCAGTGGTTGCTAACACTCACTTGCAACTACTCATGTATTGACGAGGCAATTTTGACACATCACAAACTGTCTTCACATTCTGGACGTCCCGTGCTCTCTGACCTTGAGTTATTTTGAAGGACTTTCAGTTAGAGGTTGGTTTAGTGCATTGAGTTGGTCGTTCTAACAATTATACTTTCTTTCTGAAATATCAATTCATAGTTGTTGTTTTTTTTTTGGCTGTGTGTTTAGGACTCTTGTTTCAAATTCAGATTCTTGCCTGATATTCCTTCAATTATTTAATGCCTTCCAGTGACAATGTTGTGCGAGAATCCACACCATGACGTCTCCACTTGAAAACTTCCGTTTGTAGGACTGATGTGACGACCACACTGTACTTCCCTCTTACTTCACTGGCTTGTCCAACGCTTCTGTACCGTTAATCAAACTTCTAGTCTTGAACAATGGGTGTGCAGGGACATCGTTGTGGTTAAGAACATTACTGTACCTGCTATTTCCGAGTCTTTCTGAAGATCGATGTGAGTGTTCCTCCACTGCTGGACAGCTCTTTTGATCATTGTTTTGAGCCATGTGCCAGACATCTTCCCATGGGTACTTGGCTGCTTTATGAGGGTACAATGTAAGACATTTGAGCCGCATCTTGTATCTTCTACCCTTTATGTCAAAAAATGTAGCGAGTTATAGATTTTGAAGCCAAGTGTGCTGGGAATGCTGAAGCTAGTTAGCATGACCACATATGGCAGCAGAAAAACTGTTTTCCTGGAACAGCAAGTTGTTTCTCATCCATTAGCACATTGAGCATCACGTACACAAGGATGATTGACAGCACCGAGGCCTTCCTCCTGGCTCTGATGGGTTGTTTTTGGTCAGGAGCATTTCTTCAGATGGCAATAGTTGATCAGAGAAGAGGTAGAGGATCTTGATCTTTTCACAGATTGTCTGTCTCATACCATACTGTCACAACACGATGGCCTTTTTAACATGTAATAACATGTTTTTAAAAAAGTTACATGCTATACCTTTAAGGGTGACTTATTACTGAGGTGATCCCTGAAAGATCCAGTGAATAAATTGGTGGATTTTGACAAGCGGATACTTTTGATTTTATTATGAAGTAAGCTTACACAAAGAAATGCTATTACTGAGCTCAAAGAAATGCTAAATGGCTTGTACTTCTATAGTGCTTTGTCAAGTCCAGAGGACCCCAAGCGCTTTACACTACATTCTGTCATTCACGCACACACTCACACGTTGTAGCCACAGCTGCCCTGGGGCAGTCTGACAGAAAAAACTCACAGAACTCCACAAACTACACAATTAAAGAATTGTCCCCAAGCTTACTGGCTATTGGCAACTTGTATCAAGGGCTTCATTATGAATGATGTCTCTTCGTTATGAGAAAAAAATGAAAAATATAACGTTCCACTTATATGCTTTTTGTTGTCCTGACACCATTGTGTTCAAACCAACGGAGCCCCCTAGGGGACATTCCCTCGCAATAAGTTTGCATTACCTTGAAAAAGGATTGAATTCCCACACAATACCTTTGCGTTCCCTCAATGTTGTGCTTGTCGGTTCATGCAGCATCTTGAATGTCTAAAGTCTTTGTGCTACGTTATAATGTTTTTGTAAGATAAGTTGATATCTCGTTTTCGAGATATCAGAATTTTTATCTCTTCTTCTTTTAGAAATGCACCACAAATTTATGTGCCAAATGCAAAAGCAAAACAGGTCAAACGTGGATGTTCCATCTCTTTCCATCTCATAAACAGAAACTTTCCGCAAGACGGAAAGGAAGAAAAGATCTAAAACTATTTGGCCTCTGCTTGAGTTATTTTCACGAGGTAATAATCCAGTATCTGATCGTGTCTTTTTTGTGTTCAAATGGTTTATAAAGGATCATTTTCATGCACAGAACCATCTCAACTTTACATAAACAAACATGAACATGCAGTGATATTAATGGCCTTTTTAATATCAGTTTATAGACGAGACTTAAGAATGTGTAAACATGTTTTCACCGAGGCTCTTCAAATATATCCGCAATTTCAAATTGATATTTGTTATCACTGCAACTGTGTACAAAATAGACCGTGGTGCATTTGCTAATTTATTGCAAGGCAAAGCAACATTTACTACGAGGGAATGCAATGTCCATGTCCCTTATGGGGATTTGTAAAAACTAACTCTGGATGAAGAAAAGAAATGATTTTAGAACGAAAGCTTATTGGGATCCAGTTATTTTTGACTACCTTGGCTTTCAGATACTTTTTAAATTTTCATATTTAAAAAATATGAATGGAGAGGTTTTAAAAATGTATCAAATGTATGCGTTTCTCTACAAATATGAAATCATAGAGGCCTCCATTGCACCACTGCCAGACCGACAATGAGTCCATCCACAGACAAAGAGCTCTGCCAAAGCGACATCACCAAAGATCAGCACTGATTCAGGAACATTATCCTCACTATTACAGGCATAATTCTAACCCAAGCTTCCACAGCGCACTATAAAACGGTTGTCGTTTTTCATTACTTTTAAATTGGGCATAAGCAGTATTTTCTGAATATATTTTTTGTTCCACCAAAATATTTGAATTTCCCCCTAATTCGCTCAGACATGGCTCAGTGGAATAATGGCACAAAATTCCTGCTTATTTCTACAGAGGAAATGGTTACTTTTGTCACAAGACCCGCTGAGATTCCAACATCTTTACAATTCCGGCTCCGCTGCTGTGATTGTGCCACACGCAGTCACTTAAACACAGTCGGCAATTTCAGCCACTAGCGGTCTCAAAACAATAAAAAAAACAACACAATGACAAAATAGCCTGTGGTTATGGGAGGATAGTCTTCTACATCAGTTATGGATGAATATCTACCTGATGCCGCATGAGCAACAAATCCTGGTCGGATTTCTGCCACAATCAGCCGTGTTCGTTATTATTGCACTATAATGAAACATTCCCAACACTAACTAACATATTGTAAGTTCAGAACTGACAGATTAGACCACGAGATCTTGGATTGCAAATGAGAGCCAACGCTCGGCAGGGCGGTCACACAAGTTCACTTTCATTTTGGAATATCCAAACTTCTTTTAGAAAAACTAAGGAGCGTTTAGTGTGCAATCATCCAGCATGGACTTCCAACAGAATGTGCTCCATTTGTTGCTTTGAGAAAGAAATATTTTTTTAAATGTGCTCTGTTAGTTTTTACCCCCGTTTGCTCCAGGTTGGCTTTTAGCGGCCTTTTAAATAGAACCCAGGGCTACTAGGCACTTCTTTTTGGCAAAGCCGTTTAGGTTTTCTAATACAAGGTGGGTTGCTGTGAAGAGTGTAGGCCTTGGAAAGCCTCGGTGTGTGAATAACAACACGGTAACTCAAGATGAATGGTTTTATTCAGAGCCCTGCTTTACGTTTACAAATGTGCTGATTATGTTCCACAGTGAAAGAGCAAGCTGTTCTTGAACCCACTAAATAGAGCGCTGGATTTGCTCTGCGGTGGGTGGGAGCAGTGGGTGTGGGTGTGGGGGGAGAGGTGTACGCAGATGAGCTCAAAATGTGTGAGCGCTTTTTTTTTTTTTTTTTCACGACAACTGTGAGCATTTTTTTTTTTTTTAACCCAGCTTTTCTTTAGCTCAACATCTCTGTCGCCTTAAAAACATATTGCATGCAGACACTAATGCTGCGGCGGATGTAATACAGTATTTGCTAACAAGCACAGATCCAACGAGGCACTTGAAGTTTGCACTTTAGCGTGAAATTCTGAACACTTTTACCAGCTCACCTCATAATTGGGATTAATTATTGTTTGTGTTGGTTAGGGCTGCTGATCTCAGGCCAGTGACCACTCCATTGTGATTCGGCTCTGAGGGTTCTCGGATAATCCTCTCAGCTAATGGCCAAAATAATAAGCACAAGCTGGCTGTAGCGGGGATTTAATGACAAGTGGAAGCATTCTGGTGTTGCGTAGTGGATGGCTTCGCTGAACAGAAAAGGCCAGGGCGCACGGAAATAATTTCACTCCAACGTTTGTGTACAGACAGACAAAAAAATGAACACGCCACCCCTGCAACCACTATTGGAGATTTGGAAAAACATGCAGTAGTTTTCTTAAAGAACAGAACAGAAATATCCTTTAGTGTCCCATCAGTGGGGAAATTCAGGTCTATCCAAAACAAACTGACACTCTAGACATGCTTAATATGGTGATCTATTTAGGAGAGTAAATACAAATGTGCTTTAGAAAGTTTTTTTATCAAAAGGAATTTTGAAGCCCAATAATTATTCACTACACTGAGTTATTTACATTAAAGATTATTTTAATTCAACCAAGAAGTTTGCTTCTGATAGGAGATGTGACAGTTTCTCTCAAAAGATGATACAAATATTTTTATTAAAATTTTGATATTCGCATCATCTTTTGAGAGAAACTTGTCACATCTCCTATCAGACGCAAAGGGCTTTTTTGTTGGACAGTTAATCTTTGGTAATGAGCTTCCAAGTCTTTGAGCTTTTGCTCCTAGTAAAAAGAAATATTTAGATTTTTTTTTATTTTTTTTTTATGAATACTTTAAGCCTTAATCTATCAGGAGTATGAGCAATTATGGGCTTAAATCTTAATTTAACCTTGCAATAAAGCTTGATTTAAAGTTGTTGTTTTTTGGGGGGGGAGGGTTTTGAAGATTGTAGAATCAACAGAGGCAGTACCGTCTCATATTATGAAATAATTTGATGTTCTTCTAATGTGCAAATTATGACTGAACAAAAGACGCGAGTCAGAACCCAATCAGCCTACAGTAACGTGGAATAAAAGTCATTTTGTGAAAGCAGTGGTGCGTCTTATAGGTCATTTGTATTTACATCATTATGTGTAATTTAGCTTATTTTTAGACAGAAAACATCTCGGAGCTATTGTACTAATCTGCTGTTGGCATAGCAGTCGGCTTAAAACCTGCAACAAAGCTTTAGTAGTAATTGATTTTTTTTTTTCCTGTACATTTTCTGTGAGTAGTTTTAAATGACACTCCTTTGTCCCGCCGACAGCAGCAGTAATTGTCGCAGGTGTAATTTGAGCAGCTCCTTTGTGTCCCTGCTACAGTTTCGTCCCCGCTAGCCGCCACGGCGCGCAACAAGACCGCGGGAGAAAGGGAACAAAAATCATCACAAACGATGGAAAATCAACATGTGGGTTTTTTTTTTTTTTTTTCATGCTCTACTTTTGCACCGTTAAAACAAACATGTGACAAAACATATCATTTCATTTCTTTTTTTTTTCCAAGTGGAGCATTGGGGAGTGTTTGGAAACAGTGCAAGCTCGACTCCAAAGCTGCACTTCACTCTGTTTAACATCGACTATTATTACTGTTGGGAGTTGAAGTTCTCCTGGTTAAAAAAGTAGATAATGAAGGGAATAACATTCCTAAAGGAACCTGTGTGTTAGAAGAGCACCATGCTGTGTCAAGATTATCTGTGTGTCTGTCTTTGACTCGCAAAATGTACAATCTGATGGGTTTTCTTGGATGGAAAACTTTTTAAACTCATTTAATTAATGAACTGAACTTAGTGCATTATTTGTTAAATTATAGAATACATATGATTGAATTTAAATGACTTATTTTTTAAAGTAGATGGCGTGTGTTTAAACTGAATTGAATTACCAAAAAAAAGTGCATTTTCAATTGGTTTTAGCATGATACAGTAAAACCACGAAATTAAAAGTCCTGCTGATGAGGAAAGTTGAAATTTTAACTTTTCTGACTTTTGAAATTTTTCATTCCCGCTTGAGTTGGAGTCCGATTAAAAACCGACAGTTTTGTTCTGTCTTTTTAGACGGCGTCATAAAAAAAATAAAAAATAGACAAGCTGACGAGTGTGAGAGAACGGACCAGCTCTGGTGATGGAGAAATGTTGTGAAGTTATGCAAAAACAAACATCAAGGAGGAAGAGCAAAGCGGGACCTGTAAGACGTTCACAGCTTCTCTTCCACCAGCTGCACCCAGATCTGTAAAAACCATCGCAGCCGTTTGTCAAGGTGACAAACGTGACCGAGGGAGGGGTCAGCGTGGATCTGAACCCAAACACTTCAGCTCAACATGACAAACATCCAGTTGGATGATCTCACGTCTGGGTTCTGCAGAGAGGATGGAAACATGTTAGTTGGTCACACAGCAATGAGGCCTGAAGGAGACAAAAGTTGGGATTCTATTTTAGGGATGGGAGATTTCATCAACAAGCATTGGCAGTTTTGTTTATAGCTAATGCAACAGTTCATTTTCCTTTTTTTAAAAAAATAGTTCTGACTTCCCAGCCTCACCTGCATCATCCAGTCGTGGCGTCACGCTCCTCAGCTGCAGCCCATCTGCATCGAGCCACGCCTCGGTGTAGCCAATCACAATGCCAGCCTCTTCCTATAAGGCCTTCCACCCGGGGCTCCATCTGCTCCTCGTTGAGCTTCGACTGGCCTCCGCCCCTTCTCCACCCTCATCCTCCCAGCTCCATCAGGCTTCCTTCATTCCTTCCTTCAACCTCCACTCCGCCACCAGTGTCTCTAATCCTCATCCTATAACTTCGCATCCATGTTTGTTGCAAAAAATTTTTATTTATTCATGTCAACATATCTTTATAATTGCTGTTTTGTCTTTGTGGGAGTCTCTTTGGGTTGGGGTTAAATGAACAGAAACTAAAATCAAATACAAGATACATTTTTGTCCTTCAGGAACGTAGTCAAAACTACAAGTATTTAAAAATTAAATATTCATGCAAGAACTGGAAAAAAAAGAAAGCACAAACTGTTTTTATTTTTTTGTTTAAATAATTAAGCTAAGTGAAAGAGAAAAAGAAATTTGAAGGACTAGTTATTTTTTAGAGTCGTACACAAGGATGGTGTAAAGATTAGACAAAAGTAGTTAACAGTAAAACTCCAGCATTAATAAAACAGTTACAGCGTTAAAAAATAACAGAGCCTGGTCTGTATCTGTAACACTTAGGAAGTTTTGGTGCAATGTATTCGGATAATAACAGGAAATTTCTTCATTATCATTGCTGAAAAAAGGGAAAAGACAATGACAGAGAGAATTGCAATTTAGTTTCTGTTTTTAAAACTAACCAACCCTTTCTCCTGTGTTACAAAAAATATATATACTTTTAATGTTTGCAACAAAAGGGAACATGAAAAATAACCTTCGGCAGCGATCTGAAACACTGAACCGGACGGGATTCTGGACACAACTCCATGGTGTCGTGTGACAGCCGTCCATCCGCTCCCACTGGTTCCAGCACAGTTCATGTACTCCATTCAAAAAAAAAAAAAAAAAACATTTCCTGTGAACAAGATCAAGCCTGTGATTAGATTGTGCCTCGACATAAAGCGAAACGTGACGGAACACTATAGCTACACAAATTCTAGGTCACGACTAAATTATGTCCAGATGAGAAGCAAAGTTCAGAGAACAATGTTCACACAAAAGGAACGAGAGACGCTGGGAGACGAAAAGGGAGTTAAAAGCAGATGACATGACACATGACGGGTGGGAACGGCTCCAAGCTCTCCTGAATCAGACAAGCTGAGCTGCTAGATCCCTGTGACATGATCTGAACTTCTGCAGTTTGTCGCGAGGCTCAAAATGAATTTTATTCAAACACACAAGGAGATCTGATATACTGGCTTATCTGATGCCAGTGGCTTCAAATGTGAGATTGTTTTTAATCAGTGTTCACTCCGGATGGAGGCAGAGCTACGGTGGTGAAACCAGCCGAGGTTAGGATGTGGTGGCAGCGTTTAGGGGTGGATACTGCGCTGGCTGCAGGATCCATCACCGCTGGCGTGTTGACACCAAGTGTGACTTGGCTACTGTTATCACAACTGTTGCATATCTGCCTTGTTTACACACATGCAAGTTCATTTGACACTGTAGCGCAAAATTTCAGCAGCAGCTAAGCCAAGCTATTAATACTGGGTCTGTATTAATAGTTGTATATTTGCGTGAAATGTTTCCTTTAATGTATTTGTCTGACTGTTCCTTGTGTTCCTCTGTGTCCATGATGAGAGGTTTGGTCCTCCAGCTCCGCCTCACTTTCTTCTTCTTTTGTTAAATTCCTCCAGGACTATTATAAACATGAAGTTGTTCATTTCCTCTTCCCTGTTTGTTGTTTGTTCCACTGGTAAGAGACAAGTTTTATAATCCAATGCAAACCTTTTTATTTACATTTTTCAAAAAAAATTTTGTCCTTCTGTATTAATGATAAGCGTTTGAATGTTTTCACTTGAGTGATTATTACCCCTTTATAACATTTGACGATGCTAAACGCGTGATGTGAACTGCATGCTAGAACTATTATTTACTACAAATAGGGCTGGAGAACTGACTCACATGCTATGTGCTAATGCTAACATCTTCCGGTTGTTGAACCGGACGTCTTGTGGTTTGTCCGTGTTACTCCTCTCGAGATTAATCAAGACTTAAACTCGAGAGAACGGCGTGGACACGTCTTATAAAGTCCCCGAAAATGCCGTCAGAACTAAAAAGGGGACACAAACCTAAATTAGTTCACTAAAATGGAGTATTTACATAAATAAAAGGTACAAATAAAACAAAACCGTACCTCATTAGCCACATTGACTCCAGAGGAATAAAACTTAAAGTTCTTATCAGCTTCTTCAGCTAAAATGCCCCCATGTGGCTCTAAGTGCGCCAGACAATTCTTTCCCCGGGCAACACATGGTCCGTGGAACGAAACAGAAGTTCCCCCTATATCCGAATGTACCCTTAACCAAAGCCAATGAGCTTCAAAACAAATTTATTTTAAAAAAACTACCACACATTCATCACTTAATGTTTTATATTAAGTGATATAATACTTAATAATATAATGTAACTATTTTATTTAATAGTTACATTAAATAAAATGTAACTATTGACACCTTAAACCAAACAACAACAAATAAACCAGATGCAGTTACCTTGACAGCAGCTACAGTCCAATCACCACATAACACACACAACGCAGAAGTTCACCGGTCACCCCTGTGCATCATGACATCCAGGCCGCTGAGTGTTAAATGTCCCTGCACAGAGTCAAAATATAGCATATAGTCTCGTGAAGAGGCTCAGTCTGCACTGATGAAGGTCAAGATAAGCCTTTACATGCATGGTTTGATATTGTCTTGTGTTGCATCTGGTAAAACACTCAGTGACTTTATCAGTAAAAAAGTGAGTTAAAAATAGTGTATTCCTCCAGAATGGTCGGACTCTGCTTGGTGAGAACTCCAAATGTAGTGTAGTGGTGTTATGACTGCATAACGTTGTGAAGGTGGTCATGCTTCATGCTTGTTCCACATCAGGTATTTAAACTTTATACCCTCATTTGCATGGAAGAGCAAAGTAGATGCTGCATAACATGACACACTCGTACAGCAAACAATATCGATTTAAGATCAATAGAAACGTTTAATGTCAAAATATTCTACGTTTGGAAATTGTTCAGCAAAAACAGGGCAAGATCGACCGAAATGACCATTGAAAACCAGACGCTGCTGGACTGGCAGCCACACAGCTGACTGAAGGAGCTGAACAGTTTCACAGTGCTGTATTTAAATGGACATTAAACACAGTCTTTTTCCTGCTTATGCTTGAAATCAAAAACTGCCTAAGGAATAAAGAAACACAACAGTTTGTTTCCAGACATTAGAAGAGAGCAGCAGACAGATCTAGATGAATAAATGCTGTACTAGGAGAAGTCTCGTCTTTTTATCGCTCTTCAATGACGGCAAAACTTCTCTGAGTGTCTGCTGAACTTTGTGGAACCGCATCCCCCATCGCGGAGAAACACCCGTCACACACAGAGAGACGATAACTCATTAGACTTAAAGAAAGAAAAAAAAACGGAGACAGCGGCAGTCAGCCGTTCGTTGCAAATGAGTCTGAATGGGATTCTAAATTACTTATTTTACTTTAAACCAGCACAACATTCATCTAAAAAGCACAAGCGTTCACACCTCCTCAAATATTATGTCCTAAATACAAGAAAATGATTCATTCTGATAATGTTTCTTCTAATCAAAACATCCTTTTCATCTCACTTCGGCTATAAAAAAAAAAAAGACCTTGGAGCTTAATCAACTTTCAGTATTTAAAAAAAAAAGTGTCTGTGCCAATGTGATAAAACATTTTATATACAATGTCTAAGTAGCTCTTGACACACATTTCTAAAGGCTCTGCAGTGCTGCATGATCCCAAAAGTTTAGATGTTCTGTCTCCTCGTGAACGCTCTCACTCCTATGATCTAAATAACTTTGTCCTGATCTAAAAGCCACTCTGGTTACAACTGCTGTAGGATTCCTAATTAAGCATAAGCTTTGTGGGAATCTTAAATGACAGCTGAATAAACACTTTTCACACCATTACGCCTCTAAGGTTGCTTGGTTCAAAACCTTGTTGTTGATTTTTTTTTTTTTTAAATGGTTGTAATCAATTTTATTTATTTTTTTAGCAAGTTCTGCAACAAAGTCGACCAACCAAATCAAGGTTTTACATTCCCCCAGCAGTTCTGTCACCCTTTGTTGCTAATGGCTTTATGCTACGGTACCAGCTGGGTCTTAGAAATGGAATCATGACCTATTTTGAAAAACTCTAGATTTATTCTGTATTGTAGCAAATCACTCAAAATGAAGCAACATGATGTTCTTTCATCATAAAGTTAGACCTACACTTACAACTAAATGTTTTGTTTTTTTTCCCACTTGGAACTCTAACACGGACATTTAATTGAAATAAACCAAGACGCACGAGCCTCTTTAATTCACAATGCTTTTTATCATAATCAGTCTCATTCGATTTAGAAGAAAGATTCAATTTGCATTGGGAGAATTCGCTGTAATTTAGTTTGTTGATGTAGTACCGGCAAACGTCACAGCAAATATTATTTGTGCCATGAGACAATATCAAAGTCTCAAGGCACTTATGGAACAGAAAGTCAAATCCAATCAAATCACAGAGACGGATTCAAGTTCAATTACATACATTCCAGTTTGACCTTCAGCCTTTGATCAAATTGACTTTATGATCAGGTTCCTCATAATAAACTCCAACCCACCAACAGCGTCAGGCCCTGGATTTCAGTTCCATTTAGTCCGATCGCGACAGACCGCGATCTGCTTGACCCGGACCGATTCCAAAATGCCAGACAGTAAACGATGGTCTCATTAAGGAAGCCGGCTGACTTATGAAGTCTTCCCTTCACTCCTCTGCTTCCTGAGCCTGCAGAGAGGAGCGGGCGCCTTCCTGCAGCGCCCCGCTCATGACCGGACGAGCGGCCGTCTGCTGCAGCAGGCCGCCATCAGCCTTTTCATCAGTTTGCTGAAAAGCACAACAGAGGAGCACAATGGTTTCAGTGAGCAGCGACTGATCACACATCTTACTTTAACTTCTTTCATGCTTTAGAACTATAGCCAAGAAACATGAAAACTGGACGTTTGGTTTTTATATATATATATATACATTTTATATATATATACCCAGACACAGTGAGAGGTTCTTTAAGTATTTTAAAGAGATGCCTTATTTATCTACAACATTTCTGCTATTTAGTCAGTCTTTGCTGCATGGCAGCAAACTGATAATAATCAGAATCAATATTACTGTGATAGATTATGAGTAATTTGCTGTCATGTTTTCTGTCATTCTGCCATTCAGTATTAGCTTCCATGTCTTTTAATAATGGAAATGGGCTTTTCATGGTTCACAGATTGTCTATACGGGAACACAGCAGAGCACAAAGAGTTGAATAGTAGCGTTCAAGTTCAAATAAAAATTCCCTCTCGTGTTTTCAGTCTCTTTAGTACCAATGTCTTCTACATTCGTCTTATCTCTAGTCATAGGATTTTTATCAAAATGTTGGAAATTATTTTTGACTAAAAATATGCAACAAACAAATAATCATCCTCCCTACAGTGCTTGAGAAAAGCATATCCCTTTTTTTTTTTTTTTGACAGATTTCCAAGGTCATTGTTCATCTAATTTTAATTTAAAAACAACAAACAAAGCATAAAATTGGTGAATCCTGTGCAGTCAGTCTTGGCATCATGTAAGCACGTGTTAGAATCTCAACTCACCTGAAAAAGAAATCTGCTACTTTGCTTCAGTCTGTGCTCACTCCTCCACCTAACGTGGCACATCCACATTGAATGACAAAAAAAAACAACAAAAAAAAACATCATGTTTGATTTCAATGCAATCATGCTCTGATTTGCCACTGCTGATTGGCCATTGTTCCCACTCCATAATCAAAAAGCCAATTTACACAATAAATAATGATGCTGTCAGTCCCAGATTCATCGGCTGCCAGGAGGGGTTTATTGGTGGAATATCGTGGGCGCCGTGGAATCAGATCACTGGGCAGTTCAGCAGCCAAAAATGACGCAAATACAACTTTTAAGCCTCTAAGGCCCTCTTGTGGTCTGAGAAAGTAATACATCTAATAGCAGCATCTCTAGATGAACATATTGTGTTTCCATGTACATCTTTCCTATAATTTTAATTTTTATTCATTTTATATATAGGTCATATTTAAATGACTTACAATGCATATTTTGTACATATTTTGTAAATTTTGTGTCGCTTGTTGTTTACATTTGTATTAACTAATAATTAAAACTTTGGATGGAGTAATCTGTCAACAAATAAGCCATTTCTTCTTGGGGATCAATAAAGTTTATTCTATTCTATAACAGTTCTTCATGTGAGCCACAAGTGTCCATTTCAAGCTTCTGCCTTAAGTTTGCTAAAAAACACAAAACTCAGTTTCCAATAACAGTTAATTGAAATGTTGTGTTGCAAAGAGAAACATATACAAGTTACTTTGTCTTTGTCAAAAACTGTTGAGAAAAAAAAAAAAAAAAAAACTCTCTTCAGTCGTTGTTACCCGAAGACGTAGGAAGAACTCACTCTTATTAGTATTTCGGTTATGTCTTGCAGGCCTCTAATGCAGAAATAATTAAAAGACCAAAATAATCTCCATATTCAGTGGAGAGCAAAATGTCTCCTATCCAGAAAGCACTGGCCCATAACAGAGACAATAACTCTTCCAGTCTCTTTGTAATACTAAGAACAAGTGATGAAATGTTTATTTGAATTTTAAGCTCAGGCTGCCTTCTCGGAGCTTTCTTTTTCTTTCTTTTTTTTCACTTCACCCTTGTCTTCTTTGTTGGCTGAAGTTAGCCTTTAAAATATTGAATCAATCAAGGGTTATTTCACTGTGTGAAGAAATGTGGAATCTCCAAAGCCTATATAGATCAGAATTAGACTGAATTATTGTAAAACAAATTCTTCGTTTGCAAACAGTTATGTTTGTAACCGTATCAGTTCACGTTGTCTATAGAAATGATGTAAGGTCTCTACGTTTTGCGGGATCTCACCCGGGTTCACAAAGATTTATACATGTATGGCTCATACCCGGATACTTTACAGCGCAGAAATTTTAAATCCTCCTGTATTTATGTGTATTTTCCTTCCTATGATTAGACTTTCCTGTATTTTTATTAAAGGATCTTGATCAAGAGATCATGATTTGTCTCTTAGCTTGTCTTTGGATTTCAGCTACGTTCTAACACCAGAGAGATCATTTCCAAAAAGCTCAGCTGGAAACTGAAAGATGATCCATCTAAAATCATGTTAATTGAACCACATAGGAGTAAATATATATTGGAGCTCTTTACAGTTTGACCATAATTCCTTCTTGTGGTTACAATTACACATTTGTTTTCGTAAACACACATTTTAAACCTAAACGATGCATGAAAATGCTGTGGTCAAAATAATATTTTTTATATATATTTATATATATATTTAGAACAGTGGTTCCCTATTATTTTTTCTTTACTGCGCCCCCTTTTGGTTTACATAAAAATGTTCTGTGCACCAAACCCCACAAAACCTCATCAAAACCCAATCCATTATGCTAACTTTTTCTTTTCTGCAGTGCAAAGTTTTTAAATCTGGAAATATTTATCCAAATTGACGTGATCAAAAGTTGGCCAAACACTGAGCGAGTTACTTGATCCAGCAGACATTGAGCAAGAGGAGACTCCTGGTGTAC
The DNA here is from genome assembly GCA_903066825.1 of Alfaro cultratus. Lineage (NCBI taxonomy): Eukaryota > Metazoa > Chordata > Actinopteri > Cyprinodontiformes > Poeciliidae > Alfaro > Alfaro cultratus. The sequence goes on from CAEFZX010031946.1 coordinate 31,252, forward strand.
ATGTGCTTCCGTCAGCTTTTCAAATAATGAATCTCTTCACTCTGTTCCTGTGAAAAGAAGATTTAAAACAGTTATATTCGAATATATGTGTGTGATATTTATTGGAACCAAATCTATCAAATTCAAACGATGCCCAAAATATGCAAACTTTTTTTTTTAGAATTTAATTTTATTTATTTATTTATAGAATTTTATTTTATTTTATTTTATTAGATTTTTTATTATTATTTATTTATTTTATTAGATTTTTTATTATTTATTTATTTATTTTAGAATTTTATTTTCTTAGATTTTTTTTTATTATTTATTTATTTATTTTAGAATTTTATTTTATTTTATTAGATTTTTTTATTTTTTTATTATTTTTTTTTTATTAATTAATTTATTTTAGAATTAAAAGCGGTACTCTCCACATCCAAACCCGGAAAACGTTTAAGGAAACGATGTTGATTAACAAAATATGATTACCGATAATACATGTATGAAATAAAATAGCATTTTGAGCCACGTTCATACCAGTAGGTGGCGGCAATGCACGCCATACTTTCGCCAACATCCAGTGGGGTGGGGGGACAGGGGAGAGGGGAGGGGAAAAACCCTCATGAAGAAGAAGAAGCAGAGACACCTGCTGAACGCCGCGGGGAGACCGACGGGAGGATGAGCGTGTCAGGACAGACGGCTGCGCTCCGCGAGACTTGGCCCGGGAGATGCCGCGCGCGCTTCTGGAGGCTCTTTCCTCACCTGACGCTGAGCTGCGCCTTGGTGGCCTACACGATGCTGGGCGCCTTGATCTTCATGCAGGTCGAAGGGGGAAGAAAATCCAGCACCGAGCAGGAATACTGCAGCTTTCTGTCGAGCATTGTCACGATGGTCCAGAACGATACCAGTAAGTCTGAGCGTGTTACAGCTTTTACTATCTATTGGAGCTTATGGATAAAGTAGATTTTTTTTCTTTTTTATCGTAGTGGTGATGTTTGGAGATTGGATCAACTTAAGTGTTGTTCTTAGTAAAGTTATTCCATTAACCTGTTTTGTGGAAACAGTTCACTCTGTGGTTTTGATGTACTCTAAGCATCATTCTCCTCTTGGTTTCAGATAACAAATCCTGCACTCTCAACCAAACAGTTAACAAAATTAAGGTAAAAATGCAGGATTTCAAGTCCGTATGGTTCCAGAGCCCCAGCAGATGGGATTTCTTTGGTTCCGTCTTCTTCTGCTGCACTATTTTTTCAACTGTTGGTAAGTTGGTGTTAAAAGGTGTGGTGCAGTGTGGACAGGAGGTGGATTTGATGACTGTTTCTCCAGGTTTCTGAAGTGATGTCTTGCGAAACTCTCACACAGCAGATGCGTTAAGCGTCTGGGCGTTGCCGTGGTGTTAGTAACCAAAGTGATCTCAAAGATAATGGCAAAGTTCTCTGACCGACATAGTTGATCTGTTAATTTATGGGTTAATTTGCACATTTGTCTCTTCAGCAGGATGTGTTGTGGTTGCATGGATGAATAGAAGGGGAAAAACAGAATGTAGTTTTCTCCATCGAATCCACCTTATGTTTCAAAAATTCAGAAATATTTCAGGTGTAACTCCTCAAATGGTATTTATACTGAAGATAGTCTGTTGTCGCAGTTCCAGCACTTTATCCATTTAAGTTTTATTACTTCCGACAGTGTGTGGAGGTGGGAATGTGCATGTATCATGGATAAACAAATTATTGCTCTCTGAGCTTCAGCCAAAGTGGATGACATGCAGTCGAAGGTTAATCTAACTTAAGATCACAACAGAAAAGATGCGCAGATGTTACATTAAGAATTTGTTAAATACTTTCTCATGTTAAAAGAAAACTGCTCCACCAAACTTCACTGAGTTTGTGTGGACAGTTTTATGAACACAACGGTCTCACGACTCCTCAGAATAAACCCATAAGCTTAATGCCTCCGAGATGTTAGAGGGAAAGAGGGCGAGCTTTGATGCAGGGTGTGGTCTAACGCATTAATATTCTTCCAGTTATTAGTGTCTGTGCGGATGAATTCGGGAACCAAAAGACAGATGAAGGTCAAACTTGAAGAGGAGGTGGAGGAGACCCACCACAAATATGCATTTATTTTGTGAATATCTGTAAGACATCTGGATTGTGACATACGTTTGCTTCCTATAGTCTATTTTTTTGATTCTATATTGTCTTCTTGCCATACATATCGATTAATAAATGTCTGTATCTGAAAGATTTTCTGTTATTTATTTGCGTGATATTTCGTCCATCTCTCTCCGAGAAGCAGAGCATCAATGCTAATCATCTGCTAAGTGTTGATTAGCTACTATAAGCAGAGCTTATCATTTAAAGCAAAACTACCAGTACTTCAGTTTCTCGCACAATCCAAAACGTCAGGGGATTATGTTGCCTCTTCAGCTTTCCTAATGATTGTGATGAAAGTTCACTAATTTAAACATAAACACATTTTCTTCTCTCAGACCTGCTTCTCTTGCCATGACTTGACATAGAAGAAACAAGTGACGATATCACTGATGTCTTCTTCTGTCAGTTGCATGACTAAAAGGCAATCAACTAATGGCTAATGGCTTAGCAGCAACAGGAAGTCCAAATTACTCAGAAGACACTTTAGATTGAGAATGCCTTTCACGTCGCCACAAAGAGCTTGTTAAAGATTTAGGGGCCTAGTTGGAGATTTAATTTTTGTCTTTGTACAATCAGAATCCATCATGCACTCAGAAGGAAAGCAAAGTTCTCACTACGAGAGAGCTAGTCAGCATCACACCTTCAAAACGTTAAACCTTATGATGCATGATTTGAAAAAAGAATCAAGCGTGAGTCGGCTCTCACTATTTGTATTTGTCTTCTGGTTTAATGTGTTTCAATTTAAAGCTGTCGCTAGCAACTTGTTTCTGGAGAACATAAAATCAGAAGAGATTTAATACAGTAAGCCACCTATCAGTAGTGAGAGAGACTAAAGGAGGATCAGGACCAACATTATTATCACGCAGGTGGAGAATAACGTTTAGATTGTTTTTAAATTTGAGTTATTTGTTGGACTGGTGCAAAATATGCTTTTTTAAAATGACATCTTTTGGTTCCTTTTAAGATGAGGCTTGATATGACTGAAGCGTGTTTTGGAAGTCTCTGTAATTGAAGCGTTTCTTTGTTTAATGGAAGTCGCACCCAGCAGGGCGTTTTGTGATGGTCTTGAGGAACATTCAGTTCTCAGTAATGGGAAGACGAAGCAGGTCTAAATATTTCAGAAGAAATGTAGGAAGGAAGGTTCTGGATGGAGATCTATTTGCGATCCATCTACGGCCTCACAACCTGATATTTTACTGTAAATGTAAACTTATTGACCACTTGTTCTCACCGTTGTTTTGTCTGCTAATCACTCGTGTGTCATTTACATTTATCACATTTATCAACTTCACTTTGTGATTCTGTTTTTCTTTCCACAGAAGGTACGCCTGGCTCAGTGTCTGTGTGCTGAGCTGGTTTCAGTCATGGACTACAACTTTATTATTTCCTTTTTTAACTTTGTTTATTGTAACTAATCTTTTTCTTGTTTGGAGAAAGTATCCCAGGCTTAAATTTTATGTGTTTAGTTTAGTTGAAACCAGAAGTTTACATACACTATAGAAAAAAAACATGCATGCATTTTTTATTATTATTTTTATTTTTTGCACAGTCTGATGTGAAATCAGAATAAACATTTCCCATTCTTAGGCCAGTTAAGATTACCAGAATGTTTCCTATTTGCCAAATGCCAGAATAATGAGAGAGGGAATTTTTACAGGAATTGTTTTTTATTTAATAGTCGGTAGGAATTTTGGGCCATTTCTCCTGACAGATTTGGGGAACTGAGCCATGTTTGAATGCTACCTTGCTCACACACACACACACACACTCACACGACTTTTCAGTTCTGCCTCTTTTTCTTTTCTTTCTTGTCCTGTTGTTGCAGCCCAGCTAAAGACACATATTAACTCTGAAAGTTTAAGAGGAAGCTCTTCCTTTTCAATCTCACCACGTTTTTCTTAGGATGACAGATTTCTGTAGTTGCTGACTGGGTTTTCTTAAACATGTTTTCATCAGCTGGCATATGATCCTCAGAATCTGAGCAGTTGTCAGCAAACACTTATTCCAAATTTAATCTCAATCTATGTGCGAAAATACATAGTTACTTTACACACAGCATGGAGTTGCTATCTGTTGCAAAGATACTGAGTCTGACATAGTCATAGACAATTAACCATCAAGCGTCTTCTTAGTTTATTGATTTTATATATATATAT
>CAEFZX010031951.1:0-48997 GCA_903066825.1 Alfaro cultratus
ATTCATCATATTTATGAATCGATTCATAAATCGATTCATAAATCGATTATGAATCGATTTATGAATCGATTCATAGTCGATTCATAAATCGATTATGATTTATGAATAATAAATCATATTCATAAATGATATGATATCATATATCATATATGATTATTATATTAATAATCATATATTAATATGATTAATATATAAATATGATGAATCGATTCATCATATATAAATATGATGAATCGATTCATCATATATAAATATGATGAATCGATTCATCATATTTATATGATTAATCGATTCATCATATTTACATATCAGAATCCCATTCACACTTTTTTGCAGGACAGTCAAATGCAGTTGATTGTTGTAGGGATGAAACAATCTTGATTAATCTATTATTGAAATAATCGTTAATTAATTAATGGAGTATGGATTCAAAAAAGGCAAATTGCTTAAAAAAAAAAAAAACATAAACCAGAACAGTAATGAAGCCAAAACTGTACAAAAGTTATTGACAGCAGCAGGTCTGTCTTCTTTTTTTTTTTTTTTTTTTATTATGTTCTACGTGGAAACATCCCATCTTATAATTAAATCTAAAATAGTCGTAACTGGAAAGTACGGATCGGTTATCAAAAGGAGGTGAAAGTTTATTTGTGTTGCGTAATAAAGAGAAATTCTCCAGCCTGCTCTGTATTTTTTGTTACATGTAACCCATTAAACGCTGTAACTGAATGTGCTGTTCTCTCTTTTCAGATAACTATTTATTGCTTCCATCCGGCAACCTGCAGATTGTCTCGGTGTCGGCCCGGCACCAGGGCATGTATAAGTGCGGCGCCGTGAACCCCGTTACCGGGGAAACCGTTGTTCAGTCCCACGGCGTCAAGCTGCTGGTCAAACGTGAGTAAAACTCATAAAAAGATGCAGATTTCTGTTTGTTTTTACTACTGAAGTGATTCGTTACATGTTTGTGTGCAGGATCCTCCTCTTCCTCATCCTCCTCCTCGGTTCGGATAGTTTATCCCACCGCTCCGGTGTCGGTTTCGATGCTGCATTCGGAGCCGCTGACGTTGGAGTGCGTCGTCTCTGGGAGTCCTGCGCCTGCAGCCACGTGGTTTAAGAACGGTCAGGCGGTCGCATCGGGGCCTTCGCTCCAGAGACGGAGCAACAACCTGGAGTTCGCCCGGCTGACGAGGAGCGATGAAGGGCGCTACAGCTGCAGGGTGGAAACCGAGCGGGGGACGGCGATCGGACCCGACTACACTGTAAACGTTCTCGGTAAGAAAGAGAAATAAAACTAGGCCTGTTAACATGGTAATACAACGGGATAGGAGGAGTACATTTCTGCCAAAAAACGCATAAGATTTTGTTTTTTTAAGAATATTTCTGACTTTGAAAAGTCAAAAGTTTGCTTCTTTTTTTCTATAAAATGTATGAGTTTCAAAAGACTAGTGGAAATAATTTATTTGTTCTTTTTCTCACAAATTTAAAATTTTTCAAACTCATATTTTCTAGTTTTTTCTTGGACTTTTTAAAATTTTCAAAAGTTCAACTCAGAAACTAAGTTTATAATTTTTTCTCAAAAAAAAAAAAGATTTAGATTAATTCTTGAGTTTTTTCTCTCAAATTTTGACTTTTCACACTCACCAATTTCCATGTTCTCTTTCTAGAAAATATGAGATTAATCTGACTTTCTGAGATTTTTTTTCAGGCAAATTTTCAACCTTTAGAGCTCAGAAACGTTCTTGTTTTCTTTTTCCAAGAAAATGTATGAGATTAATCAAAAAATTTCTGAGTTTTTGGCAAAAATTTATTCTTGATTTGGTCGTATGTTAGCATGCCTTTGAGAAGATTTTGTTGCGCTTATATTACAAACTGCAGGCAATTACATGATTGTCCGTGATTGTAATTGGTTGCATTTTAATTGAAGTGTAGCAGGAGGAGGTATTTAATAGCTAGAGTGTGATTAAGAATATTTTTTTTAATTGACTGCACTAAAGAAAACCCAGGATGTTTGCAGACTTTTTGCTGCAGATGATGGTTTGTCCGTGTTTCTCTAACAGAACCCGCCTCCATCGTCGACGGTCCGGCTGACCAGCTTGTTCCTCTGGGCTCTTCTGCCCGTTTCACCTGCTCAGCGAGAGGAAACCCGTCCCCGAACGTCACCTGGCTGTTCAACGCCGAGCCCGTCGCACCATCTCTACGCCTACAAATCTCCGGGTCGTCGCTCGTGGTGTCGGACGCGACGCCGCAGGACGAAGGCGTGTACCAGTGTCTGCTGGACAATGGCATCGGCTCGGCGCAGTCGCATGCGATCCTCACGATACAGTCAGGTATGACCTCTTCGGCTGACCTCAGCTCTCAACTAATGGAAAGTTCTCAAACCCTGGTGGTTTTCAGCTTTTATTTCCAGTTTATGACATTAAAGATTCAACTGAAGATTCAACATTTTCCCCCATAATTCAGTTCATGTGGTGAAAATGTTTATTTTAGGATGGACACTTATTTGTCTGTCCTCCACCTGGACAAGGAGCAACAAACTTTAACCTGGTTCGAATTCATATGTGAATGTCAGGCTACCGCGTTACAAGCATTTCACATCGATCCGTATCAATAACTATTGATTAGTTCTTTTGTTTTAAATATCTGAAATACTGACAGGTGTGACCTTTCCTGGTTTATCCAGGCTTTACTCCACGTTGTTTATTTTTAAGTAGATATGAGGCACAGTGGAGAAAACTTAAACTGCTGCTGCGCCAGTTAGTCAGGCAGGGGTTGCTAGGCAACCAAAGAGCGAGTGAGTTGCTAGGTAACCAAAGAGCGAGTGAGTTGCTAGGTAACCAAAGAGTGAGTGAGTTGGCTGATTCCTCCAACCTTGCTTAGCCAGAATGCTGTGTGGTTCTGTATTGAACTTCTGTGAAATTATTGAATATTCTATCAGATGTATTATGTATTGATATTGATTATGTATCTATCACAATATATATTGTTATTGATTTTTTGCCCAGCCCTCTGTGAATCCCAATTGGACATAAAAACCTCTGAAGAAGAGACTGAGCGCAACTTCCTTCTTCACAAAATGTAAGCAACAATGTTGTCGGGTTTGACTTTAGCAGTTCTATTTTGTATCTGGTAAAACACCATGACCCATTTCTCCCTAAAGTGTTAGACTTTGGCGTTTCTTTTGGCTCCATTTACCCAGAATGCCCTGGGCTGTAAGTCTGCTTTTGGAGAGGTCGCCAGTCCGCTTGAACCACAGAGTGCCAGAGTTCAGTTCAACCGAACCGAGCTACAGCGCAGGGCATTCTGGGTAAACAGAAGTAAAACAAACCTGTGTTTAGAACTAGCGGGAAAAATAACTTGTGATTTTTACCAAAGACAAAAGAGAAATCCTACAACTGCTAAAACCTGACAACACTCCAACTTTGTATACATTTCGCGAGGAAGGAAGTTGCGCTTAGTGTCTTCTTCAGAGATTTTTGTCGTTTCCTTCAGTGGTTCTTGTTACACTGCCCCCCAAAGGCAAGGAGGGGAACCGGTTTTTCAATTATTTTGGTTTGTTTGACAGTGCAGTGAGAACGTGAACCACCCCAGCTGAAAATGTAGCAAATATTGCAGTTTTGTCTCAAATCAGTTGTGAATTCACCCTAAGTTTGTGTTGGCTCTCTGCAGGTCTGCACATACAGTATCTGCAGGGCGTCCTTGCTCTCTGTGTGACTCTGTGTGTGTAGGAGGGTTGGGGGGTGCAGGCCAAAGCCAAGGCCGCCTCCTCCTGAGCCTTGAACTGAGCGTGAGAGTGAGCTTTGTGCGCACCGTCGGGGATAAGCCCCGGACGCAGGAATGTAAGGAGTAGTCGCGGAGGGCTATGACGAAGTCCAGACCACCCAGCTGTCTACATCGTACACAACTGCCTTTTATTTATTAACACATCACAGCCCTCCTCCTCCTCCCGAGCCTCCGATCCTCTGCCGTGCCAAGGCCTCGCTCCTTGGCTGATTAATGCCGAGACACGGGGAGTTCAAATCAGACAGGATCCCCTCCACAAACCGCACCAGGAAGATTTGGGATCGGTCTCTGCAGACCACCTTCATACGCAGAACCCGGGGCTGACTATCAGGAGATTTAGTAAACACTCTGTGGTACCAGGCGCAGAGCTTATCGAGCCCTTCGTGGTCAGAGTAAACTGTTATTGCAATGAATCAGGAGAAATAATCTGAAACGGGTTCTTTTTGAGTTCCGTATGAATGTTTTCCATCAACATGAAAAGGCCGTCCTCAATGCTTTCCAATAACACATGAGGTGTTTTTTGTTTTGTTTTTTTTGTACGGAAGAAAATTAGGGCCACTGGGAAAAAAACTAAAAAGAAAATTCAAGCTTTTTTTCTCAAAATTCAGAATTTTCAAATCAGAAATCTGAGAATAAATTCAGAATTCTGAGAAATAAATCCAAATTCTGAGATTAACTAGAATTATAAGAAAAAAGATAGAAATTTGAGGGCAAAAAGTCTCAATTAGTTTTTTCCAGTGGCCCCAATCCTCTTGCGTAGTTTTCAGAAGAGGATTGAGAATCTAGTCGTCTTAATCCTCCCAGGATTATTACTACAGATTATATTGGTAGATTATCTGTGAAAAATCATTTTTATGTGACTTTACTGTTGTAAAAACATTTCTGTCTATAACTATGGGACAAGGGGCTGCACAGTGGAGCAGATGGTAGCACTGTTGCCTTGCAGCAAGAAGGTTCTGGGTTCTATTCCCGACCCGGGGTCTTTCTGCACGGAGTTTGCATGTTCTCCCTGTGCATGGTGGGTTCTCTCCGGGTACTCCGGCTTCCTCCCACAGTCCAAAAACATGACTGTCAGGTTAATTGGTCTCTCGCTAGGTGTGTGTGTGTTTGCATGGTTGTTTGTCCTGTTTGTCTCTGTGTTGCCCTGCGACAGACTGGCGACCCGTCCAGGGTGACCCCGCCTCTTGCCCAGCATTCAGCATTCAGTTGTTTGTTTTGCTGCGATCATTAAAAATGTATTTTCCAGGCACATATCATCATTTTATAGCACAATCAAGTAACTGTGCTGCCTTCAGTTGTTGAGATCAATTGCAGTTGCAGATTAATCGATTGCTAACTTAATCAATTAATCACGATTAATCGTTTCAGCCCTACAAACCAAAGTGAACTTTAGGTTTTTACCATCCCTGTGCTTCTCCCAAACGGTCTGAACCATGTTTGTCTCTCCGGGCCGCTCCGGTCCGATTCTCTCCGGTATTTTACTGGTCGGTGTGGAATGTGCGGCAGCTGGCTGCGGTCCGGGGATCAGGCCTCGTGTTACTAGCTTCAGGCCTGTTTGTTTTATAAAGTGGACCGGTGCGCAGCAGCAGCTCGTTACGGGACCCTGAGCCCTGAAACGTGGAAAACCTCCAGTTCAGCTCTGACCTCAGGGTCCAGTTCCTGTCGGCTGTTTGGGTTCTCCAAGCCGCAGCGGTTTGGAGGAAACGGAAAGATTATTATTATTTTTACTCAACAGGATTTTATTTTCTGTTTCATCATTTATCTCCCTGTGATGTTTTTTGTTGTGAAGCACTTTGGTCATCTGAGGCTCCTGTAAATGTTTTAATTTAGATTAATTAAGCTTCTAAATTAAGCTTCAGATTCCTCAAAAAATGTTTTGTAAGAGAAGTTCGCTTGTTTTTTCACTTTATTTTTTTTTATGTTTAAGGGTTTATTTTTATTTTTCTATTGATCCATTTTTTAAAGGACAAAAATGTAAAATGCTGTTGGCTTTACATTCATTTATATATTTAAATGACAAATTCATCATTTATTTTCTATTTCACGACTTGTTTTTAAGACCTGCATTTAGTTTTTAACTTCCTGATAATCAAAGATAAAAAAAAAAAAATTAAGCTTTTCACTTTTTCACTCATTGGACAATTTTAAAACTTTAAAAATTTTCAGGGTTTTAGCTGAAATTTACTTCTTATTTATGTTCCATCTACAAAGGCCCAAATGTACTGCTGTAATTCTGAGATTAAAGTCAGAATGAATGTTTTTATCATTTAATCCTCTTCTGTACTTTTTTGATGTTCGGTACTTTTAGCGTTTGTTTTTGGCAGAAGTGCTTAAACATGTGAGATTATCACATTTTAACCTTTAACCTGATAATCAAGAAATCAGTCCTTTGTTGCTCTACAAATATGTGGATGTTGTACCTTTTGCATTTGTCTTTTCTTGCTAAAAGAAGTTTAGACCTTAAGTTTTGATACATCCTGTAAATGAACAGTTATGGATTCGTGTGATTTATTTTCGTCTCCTCTGACGTAGATTTGATATTTTTTCCCTCACAGATCCTCAGTTGGGATCCACTGCCGTTCTGCTGCCCAAGGCTTCACCGTCGTTTCATCCGATTCAAAGCGACGAGAGCTTCCTGACCGAAGACGACGACCCGTTTAACGCGCCGGCCGACCGGAGCGGCGACCGGAGCGGCGACCGGCCCACTCCGGAGGCGCCGATCATCATCAGCCCGCCGCAGACGCACAAACCGGACGTTTACGACCTGGAGTGGAGAGCGGGCCGAGACGGAGGCAGTCCCATCAGCGCTTACTTTGTTAAATACCGCAAGGCGAGAACGTTTCTGCTGCCGCTTTTATTCCCTCTGTTTGAACTGAAGTGTTGCTGACTGAAGCAAGTGAATCAAAATGTGATGACTTTTTAAAGAAAAAATATTAACAAAATAATTGTCTTAAAAAATAAGTGCTGCACAAAGTACACTGCAAAAATACAAAATCTTACCAAGTCTTCTACTGCAAATATCTTAAAATAGGGCAAAACTAATAAGTAACTTTCAGCAAGACATTGAAATTTGTTTTAAGTCAATAATTCCTTAATATTGATGAAAAAGTTCTTGTTTCATAACAAGACATTTTCCCCACCAGTTAATGTATCTGCCAATGGTACAAGAATCAATATTAATGAATTATTGACTTAAAACAAGGCTCGATATCTTTCTGAAAAGTTACTTTTTTAGTTTGTCTTATTTCAAGTTTATTAAGATATTTGCACTTGACCAAAATTAGTTGGTAAGATTTAGTGTTTTTGCAGTGTATTAATATTTTTATAAACAAGTTTTTAAAATAAATAGACTCATATCTATCCAGAGACATTAAGTGAAAAGCCGACTTTGCAGCCAAATCAGCTTCTATTTAAATTATTGGACTTGGCTAAATATAGCAAGTGTTTTGCAAGAAAGTGGCTCAAATGCAGTTTTTTTGTTAAGGCGACACATTTGTTCAGTCAAATCCAAAATAATTTGAAAACTAAGAGTCTTTCTTGAAACACAGCGAATATGCAAAGTAATTTTTAAGTTTGGATCTACAATAGAGCTGAAAAATAAACCAATAATAATAAATATCATGATAACACGCAACAAATATCAATAGATAATATGTCTATCATTTTAAATACTCAATATTTAAAATGGCTAACCAACTAACTCACTCTGGTCACCTAGCAACTCGTTCATTCTTTGGTTACCTAGCAACAGCCTGCAGTTTAAAGTTCCACCATTTTGTCTCATAAGCTGCTTACAAATCTAAAACAATGACGTGGAGTGAAAACTGTGGATGAAACAGGGCAGGTCATGTCATCAGTTTGACAGTATTTCATATATTTAAAACAAATTTTAAAAAAATCAATAATTATCAGTATCACCTGATATGAAATGCTTGTATCATGATACGTTTTTCAGCCAAATATTTTCACTACACAGCAAAAACACAAAAGCTTGCCAAGTATTTTTGGTCTAATATAACAAGGGAATAATGTCTTGTTATAATAGTATACTTTTTAAAATCAATATAAAGTAATTATTTTATTATTTCTTTACTTATCTAAAACATAAAACTAATCAATAATTATTTATATCGACTGATAAGAAATGCTTGTAATACATTTCTCAGCCATATTGCCCAGACCTAATCCACGATGGATGTTTTTGTACAACAAAAAAACTACGTTATTGGCTTGATTTTAGTTTCTTTTTATAATTTTGACCTGGCAATTTTGGCCCCTGTGACAAAAAGTTTGGACACTCCTTGAGTGGTTGTTTAAAAAACTTTCTGATTCAGCAGCCACCTCACTATAAAACAGCAGCAAAACCACTAAGGACAGCGTTGGCAGCAGCACTCAGTTTTGCTAAAGTTGGAAACTGTGGCATAAATTTCACAGTCCTTGTTTCTGAGCTTTAAAAAATGCTGACCTGAAAAAAGCTAATTCCCTGTTGCTTACAGGCATCTGTGTGTTTCTGCACCAGGTTGACGACATGGGAGCAGTGGTGGGAAGCTGGCAGACGGTCCGAGTCCCCGGCAGCGAGAAAACCCTGCGGCTGTCGGAGCTGGAGCCCTCCAGCCTCTATGAGGTTCTGATGGTGGCTCGGAGCGCAGCGGGCGAGGGTCAGCCGGCCATGCTCACGTTCCGCACAGGAAAAGGTCCGTCCAGCTAACAAAACACACTGTTAACGGTGAATAAACTGGTTTCAACAGGTGTTTTTGGTCTAGTTTTCACTGCAGATATTTTAGTGTGCTTGAAATAAGACAAAATTAACTTACAAGTATCTTTCCAGCAAGATAAAGGAGCTTGTTTACTGGCAGATTTTGTCACTTATAACAACACATTTTCTGATGGTAAATTAGACCAAAAATACTTGGTAAGATTTTGTGTTTTTGCTTTGTAGTGAAAAGATTTGATTTAGATCAGTGCTGGTTGATGTGGCTGAAAAACAGATCACAGTAAAAGCAGATTAAATCACTCAATATCCATATTTATTGATTATTTTTTTTTTTTTTAAATATCTGAAATACTGACAAACTGGTGGGGTTATTTTTTTTACTTTTAAGCAGCTAAAACTGAAACTGCTGCTGCGCAAGTTACTCAGCAGGTTGTTGCTAGGAAACCAAAGAATGGATGAGTTGCTAGGTAACAAAAGAATGGATGAGTTGCTAGGTAACCAAAGAGTGAGTGAGTTAGTTGATTCCACAAACTTTTCTTAGCTAGCCATTAGAGGTTCTGCAGCTAAAGCCTTTCCTCTGCCTACATCACCCAGAATGCTGTGCGGTTCTGGGTCAGAATTAAGTGAAGTTATTGAAATTTCTATCAGACGTATTACCTTATGATATTATGAGTCTATCATGACTTATATTATTATTGATTTATTATCCAGTGCTGATTTGGATATTTGAAAAGAACAACAATGTTATTATTGTGTAACAAGAAGACTCACAAAGTTTTCCAGAGTCAGAAACTTTTAAGACTTGTTTGACTATGAATGTTCAGGTTTATTAAAAAAACTCCTCCTTCTCCTTTTTTGTTGTTTAAATGGTTATATTGTCTGTATTTGAATGAAAATTATTAGCATATTAAAAGAAGCTCAAATGGTTTTTGCACATCTTTAAAAAAATCAACATGAGCTTCCATATGTTCAAACTAATGTAAAGAAATCAATGTTGAAATTTCTTTAATTCCATCTATTTGATCACTCGAAGGCATCCATTGAACATTAAAAATTCCTTCCCAGATGATCCACTTCATAGTAACATCTCTTAATTCCACACACTTCATCCCAATAAAGATGCTCTATTCGGAACGGAAGTTCATCGGAAGTAGCACAGACACTTCGAACATGGGAGAAAATTCTGAAGATCCAGAAAATTACATTCATCTTCTCTCATTTACACCCATGTACTTTTTAAAACTCCAGGATACATAGCAAGATAGCTTTAAATCTGCTGCTGGTTCCTGCTGCTAATGTTGTCTCAATCCCAGCTATTTTATTTTTCATATTTTTTCCAGAAAAGACCATCTCTCCCAGTAATAAGAATCCTTCCAAGCCTTCCAGCATCCCAGTTCCACCCAAGGTTCCAGAGGACAAACCCACGAAGACGAACTATGGCGTCGTCCTCCATGACAGACGTAGGTGTAGACCAGATCAGAATGACAGAATCTGCAGATTCCTATCATTCTGGATCCTGCAGACTTACTGGAAGAGAGGGACTGGGTCTAGTTACACACATCTCAGAGCTTAATGCTTAAAAAAAAAAAGAAAAGAAAGAAAGATCTCTGCTTTGTTTCGCATGGAAGCACACACAGTGAACCAACAGCTGACAGCACGTAACGACTCCTTGGGAGAGAAATGCTGTAAGCAGAAAATCTGTCAAACTGCACACAGCATTGGGGTCACGTTGTATGCATGTTTTACTCACTTTGCTACTAAACGTTTTCCTTGGGAGTTTGTCTCTTTCTTCAGCTAACCCTCTTTTCCTTCCACCCCTTCTGCCTTCTGTCTCTGTGACTAAGAGCCATAATAGTGAGTATGCGTCTTTCAAAGTTTCATACATTCTTTTGTACTCATAACTAAAAAGTGCAATCTTTTCATTGTCATGTTGGGTTACACTAACAATATGGATAACATTAACTTAATCTACTCTGTAAGGCTACTTTCGCTTTTGTGTCTAAATTAGCTAGGAAGCTAGTATTAGCTTAAATCCTTTCATTATCATGTTGGCTTATAATAATTGGTAACATTATCTTAATCCATTCAGTAATGGAATAAAGTCATAATTTTAGAGGATCTTTATAATTTAACTTTATACCAAGCTTAAAATGAGGAATACTGAGCATCTTGTGACATTATAGTTGGTATCAAAAGCTAAAGTCCACATTAGCATTGGAGTCCAAATTAGCTAAGAAGCTAATGTTAGCTTAAATGCTTTTATTATCATGTTAGCTTAACATTATGGGTAACATTAAGTTAATCCTTTCTGTAAGTAAACTTAAGCTTTTGTGTCTAAATTAGCCAGGAAGCTAATGTTAGCTTAAAGGCTATCCTGATCATGTTCACTGATGTTAGCGTGTTGGCTAACAGACTGCTTTTCTGTCTTCATGAGTCCTGATGTTCATTTGATTCGTTCAGTTCCAGAAGCTCCCGACCGTCCAACCATCTCCATGGCAACCGACAGTTCGGTCTACGTGGCATGGATCCCTCGAGCCAACGGCGGCTCCCCGGTCACAGCGTTTCGAGTGGAGTACAGGCGCGGCCGCAGCGCGGAGTGGATCGTGGCAGCGGATAATATCTCACCTCTGAAGCTGTCTGTGGAAATACGCAATCTGGAGCCTGGTGAGGTTTCATGTTGGTCAGGAAAATCTAAATTAATCCAGCCAGATTTTCTCCTACAGCAACAATTCTTAGCAGAGTTGTGTGGAGAAGCCAAAAGATTATACTCAAGTAGGAGTGGAACTACATCAACATATTTTTACTCAAGTAAAAGTAAAATTTAAGCCATCCAAGGAATAACTTGAGTAAAAAATAATTTTTAAAAAGGCGACTCAACTGATCAAATTATCATTTAATATTTAAAAATTTCATCATCAGATGAATATAAAGTTACCTGGAAACTTTGGTATGTTAAAATAATTGACATAAACAATAAAAAATACAAATAAAAAATTCATAATTAATTTCTTTAAAAATCAAACTTATGAAATTTTAACAAAAACTGCAGGTGTGTGTCTATGTCTGGTGAATTATTAGTTAAAACAGTGTGTAAAGTATCCAGAAATTTTACTGAAGTCCATAATAAAATTACTCAAGTAAAAATAAAAAGTAAAAATACTCCAAAAAGTACGTTTATTTTCTACAAATTAAATATAACTACATCTACAGTGATGTAGTTATAATGACTCTTTGAAAAATCTGAATAAATATGAGTTAAGAAAACATTCAATTTCCCTTTGGGATCAAAAACGTATTTTTCAGTCTGAATGTTTTCGTGCGGCAGGGTCCACCTACAAGTTTCGGGTCCTGGCTTCGAACACGTACGGCGACAGCCTGCCCAGCACTCCCTCCAAGCCGTACCAGGTCCCCAACGCCAGCCCGCGCAAGGCCGACCGGCCCGTGGTCGGGCCGCACATCCTGGCCACGGACGCCATCAGTGACACGCAGATCATGCTGCGCTGGACCGTGAGTCGATCCAAACAAACACTTTTATTTACAACCTGATCAGAAACTGGTTGTGCACTGCAAAAAAAATAAATAAATCTTGCCAAGTAATTTCTGTTTAGTTTCTAGTCTTGTTGCACTTGAAATAAGACTAAACTAACTTACAAGTAACTTTATAGGAGCTTGTTTTAAGTTAATAATTCCTTATTTATGAAAAAGTAGTATTTCCACTGGCAAAAAAGTTGTAAGTGAAATAATCTGCCAATTAAAAATACTTGTTTCACTGGTAGATTATTTCACTAATAACAGAGAAAGAA
Organism: Alfaro cultratus; assembly: GCA_903066825.1. NCBI lineage: Eukaryota > Metazoa > Chordata > Actinopteri > Cyprinodontiformes > Poeciliidae > Alfaro > Alfaro cultratus. Next base: position 12,295 of record CAEFZX010031951.1, read on the forward strand.
ATGTCTTGTTATAAATAAAATAATCTGCCAGTGGAGCTAGTACTTTTTCATCAATGTTAAGGAATTATTTACTTAAGATAAATGATTTATGTCTAGTTTAAATAGTTACGTCTAAGTTTGTTTTGTCTGTTATGTTTGAAATGATGAGAGAAAAGATGAAAACAAGGAGTGAGAAACTTACTTTCATATAGCTGAAAGAAACTGAGGCATTTTGAAACATTAAAACACCTTTTTATTTATCTTGGTTCGTTCTTCACCAAGAAAAAAAAAAGCAAATATTAAGCCTCCAAACGGATAAAGAGATTTCCACAGCTCAGAAAACAAGAAATGTGAGGACCACTGCGTCATTCAGATTGTTTTAGTATTTTGATCATATTTAAAAGCAAATAAATGCAATATAGATGCTTTGGAAACGTTTACCGTATGAAAAGCATCAAAATAAAATGTTTTACAGAGATTATAGAGGATTATTCCTGGCATTAAATAACCAACAAGGGATGTAAAAAAGCTAACCGCATTAGTATTCTTGTTAAGTAGCTTAATGATTCTAGAACTGAGTTGTAAAATTTTGAGAATTTTGCGTTAACATTTATGCTGGTAACTTCCTGTATGGACTGAATATCTGTTTCCTGCTTCCTGTGGCAGCTGAGGCTCAAATGTTTTCTGATTAAAGAAGAAATGTCCCTCTTTGTTCTGATTCTGCTGTTTGAGCTGCAGATGGATGCAGATAGTTCCCCTCATTTTCTCCTCTTGATTTCAGCCGGCCTCATTATTTCCCCGAGTTTCGGGCAGACGGCGCAATCATCATGTGCTGATAACGAGGCCCGCCATTAGCCGCGGGGGAAAATAGCCCCTCTTTGGGTTGTAATTGCCCGCTGATTTTCTGCCGTCTAACAAATGTGTTTTTTCCTGCCAGTACGACCCCTCCAGTAACAACAACACTCCGATCCAAGGCTTCTACATCTACTACAGACCCACGGACAGCGACAATGACAGCGACTACAAGAGAGACGTGGTGGAAGGTGAGAGAACCAGGGAGTTTACAGCGGACATATTGTGTAAAATTCACATTTTGCAGGTTTTTGTACTTCCATCTGGGTCTCTACTGCCGAAACATAAGCTTTCTGAATGTAACATCACGACCTCTCACGTACTAACCCCAGCATAGCCCAGCCTGTTACCTAGCAACCCCAGCAAAGTCAAGCCCGTTGCTTAGCAACCCAACATGATACAGTTTATGCAGCAGTTCGAGCTCCAGCACGTTTGTTCAGCTGGTTTTACCACTGTTCAATGTTTGACGGACTATTAAGGCCTACTAAGAAAAAATAAAAGATACAATTATGAGAATAAAGTCATTTAAGAATAATGTAGGATAAAATCATAATAATGAGAAAAGCCATATTTCTACAAGGATAAAGACATAATATTATGACTCTATTCTCGCTATATATATATATATATATATATATTATTTTCACAACGTGGCCCTACTACTCTGTAACAATGGCTGCTGGAAAAGACAATTCCTTCATTGTTGACTCACCATCCAGAATCCACTTTCTGCATTTTGTTGGTTGTTCAGGAGGCTCTACTTCTGCTTTTCAAAGATGTACGGTTATATTATTGCACCACTGAGTCACTCAGCTTCTCTAAATTGCTCTAATGTTGGTAGACGGATGCATCAGTCTCTAGAAAATGCACTAGCCCACCACCAGTGGTTGACATGACGACCCAGACCATCACTGACTGGAACCACTGGACTTCAACCTTTCCAAACTTTCAGACCTTAATTTCCTAATGAAATCCAAACTTTACCTACCTTCCAGAGAACGCTCTGAGATATGCATGGATGCAAAACTATTTGCAGTTATTTTCATGTGTGAGTGTAAACATTGATTTATTTGTTGAACCCCAATAAGCAGCAGCTTATTAAAGTGACAAGACGCCCTAAAACAACCCAAACAGGCAGAATTGAGCAGATTAAAATCTCATTATCTAAGAATGATTTTGTATAAAACCATAAGCCCGTCCTAACCTGTTCAAGGAAGCATAACAAGTAACCTTTAAAGCACGCTGTAGATTGAGTTCACGGAGTGTTTGTCGACAGGCTTGTCCTGCCGTGGATGTAACCTCAGAGTGTCCAGATAAACTGGAGCTGGAAACGTAACGGATACTGGGAGTAGTGAAGAGGGGACATCTCTGTCCGTCTGATTTATAGAGACAGGGTGTCTTCTGGGGTCCGTTTTTAATAAACTGCTAATGGTACCGTGCTGAAACCGGAGCCCGTTCAGAGGAAAGGACTCAGGTTGCTGCCTGGAATGCTAACAGTTGAGCCTGCTGCAGGAAGGGAAGGAGAGGCATCCATTTACCCAACACGACTCTGCAGCATCTGAGCGTTTGGCTTTCCAAACCCGCCGCCTGGCTGGACTCCAAAATATCAAAACAGCTGAAAATGTCACTCTAAGTTCAGTGCATTAAACACTGCAAACAAACTGCAGCCATATTTAGAGGATTTCTGTCCAACTTGGGGACAATGTCAGGTTTTTCCAACCTCTAACTTAGGGGTGGGCAATCCTGGTCCTCGAGGACTGGTGTCCTGCAACTCTTAGACGTCTCCCTGGTCCAACACAACTGAATCAAACAGCTGAATCTTTAAAAACGAGCCAAGTCAATTAGCGAAAAATTAGCTTCGTTGTTGGCGCAATCTGTTAGGAGATTAGTGGCAGAGTGCCCATCTGGTTCTCTACTATCTGGTTTTATTTTGTCCCTGGACATTTCTTGTTTGAAATAAAGTTTATGGAAAAAAGAGACAGAATGTGAGGAGAGGAAACAGAACTAAACAGTCTTCAACTATTTCCAAACAGGGGCGTAAATATAAACGTTTAACTGAAGAATTATTTCCAGTCGAAAACCAAGATTTCAACACAGATGCCAAACTTTATTCAACTGAAAGTTTAAAAACGGCAAAAAGTAAACTAGCACTTCAGAATTTGTCCGGAAAAATTAATTTAGGAAAATCTAAGTGTGATAAACGTTTTCAAAATCAGCGAAAACGCTAACATGCTAACTTAACTCCACAGTAGTGGAAACATGCCCATGACTGGATTTGCTTAAACACAGGAGAAAAACCAAGACTCAGCCGGTCAGGCAGGCTGATGGTGTCTGGAAAATGAGCCGTTTCAAAACTCTTACGTATGTAATAATCAGCAGTTAGTAACTTAGTAACCCCAGCAAAGCCCAGCCCGTTACCTAGCAACCCACTGCAGAGCTCCGACTGTCACCTAGCAACCCCAACTGAGTTCTATCACGTTTGGTCAGCTGGTTTTACCGCTGTACAAAGCTGCTGGAAAATACATTTGTTGCTTTTCTTTCATAAAACAACAAATTTAAAATATTTAAATACAAACTTTATACAATAAAAGGAGATTTTTATATAGATTTAAGTTATTCCAATTGGTTCTTCTCCATTTTTATTATGATTAAAGATAAAATTCTGGTCTGTACATCACTAATTAACTTACATATTTACTCCTATCACTCAGCCCTCCGTACATTCAGGCAGCAGCGTATTTTCAGAAGGTCACTTTGCACCACTCAGATCATAAGTAGCAGCTCATTTCAGCCTCATTTGTTGGAAATGTAGCGTTTCCACATCCACAGGCCGTTGTCTGGTGTGTGATTCTGCAGCGCGTTGCGGCGGTGTGACAGTGTGTGGTTGTTGAGCCGTGGGGAATGTACAGAGTGGGAATACTGGAGGCCAGCCAGAGCAAACATGAAGCGGCCATATATGGAGCTGGAACAGAGCGATGCGACCGTCTGGGTCCCGGTTGGTCTGCTGTTGTGGCTGTGAACAGGGACTGCACTGAAAATGAGACCCAGGGAAAACACTTGGTCAAATTCTGGCTCCTTGCAGAAATGTATCCGTGGTTTAAATTTCTCCACCAGCCTCTACATGACGGCTGTGGAGGCTGAAAACCTGAAACGGATCAGAACTTAATGTTTCCAGGTGTAAGGAATGAAAACAAGGAAATAGACGAAACATTTATTTCCAGACTTCATTATTCCAAAAAATGTCTTTCCTTCTTTAGTCGCATTGTCTTTCAGAATAAGTTTTATTTATCAAAATAAAGACATTTAAATTTCCTCCTTTGTTTTGTTTCCTTAATTTGTTTTCTTGTTTTTTTATTCCATCTTTTTTCTCTGTTTATTCTTCATTCCTTCATTGGTCTCCTAGTCTGTTTCCTTCCTTGGTCATCATGTCTTTCCTTACTAGCTTGGGAAGGAAAGCTAGTTTCCTTTATTTCTTCCCTGGTCTCCTTGTGCCCTTCCTTCCTACTTTAGTCTCCTTGTAGGCTTTTTTCCCTTCTTGTTTTCCTTGTATCTGTCTTTCCTTTCCAATTCTCATTGTGTTCTTCCTTCCCTGGTTTCCTTGTTTCCTTCTTTTCTACCTTGGTCTTCTTGTGTCCTTCATTCTATCCTTTCACTCTGTGTCCCTCCTTCCTTACTTCATCTTCTCATATGCTTCCTTTGTTGTTTTCGTTGTGTTGTTCATTCTTTCCTTGTTTTCCTTGTGTCCTTCATTCCTTCCCTGGTCTCATCGTGTCCTTCCTTCCTTAGTTTTCTTCATCCTTCATTAGTCTCCTAGTGTCCTTTACACTATCTTTGGTTTCACTGTGTTCTTCTTTCTTACTTTTGCCTCCTTCCTTCCTTCCTAGTTCTTGATGTGTCCTTCATTCCCTTTTGGTTTTCTTCCTTTATCTCCTTTTTCCTAATTTCCTTCCTTCCTTGGTCTACGTGTTTCCTTCATCACTTCCTTGGTGTCCTTCCTTGCTTTGTTTAATTTAAAGATGACCTAAAACTACAAAGAACTCAGTAAATGTGATTCCTCGTCCTTAAAGCAACCCGACCGTATCTTCATGCGTATCTCTGTCTCGTTTGTCGTCATTGTCGTCTCAGGTGTGAAAACCTGGCACATGATTGGCCACCTGCAGCCCGAGACGTCCTATGACATCAAAATGCAGTGCTTCAACGGCGGTGGGGAGAGCGACTACAGCAACGTGATGATCTGTGAGACCAGAGGTGAGAGTTTCATCTTCTAGCTTCGATGATGTCATCAGCAAACGCTTCTCCTCTAAAGCCGCCGCTCCTCTTCCTCTTCTCTGCAGCTCGTCAGTCTCCGGATTCGCCCAGTCAGCACCCGTTCACCCCGCCCGGCCCGCATCCTCCAGACCCCCCGACGCCGCCCGGCGGTCTGCTGTACCTGATTGTCGGCAGCGTGTTGGGAGTGATGGTGCTCATCCTGCTGTCCTTCATCGCCATGTGTCTGTGGAGGAACCGGCAGCAGAACAACATGCACAGTGAGACCAACGACTGATTATACAAAATTCACATTTTGCACATTTTTGTACTTCAATTTGGGTCTCAAGTGCTTCTAAAAATTTTTTTAAAAAGCAGGTTTTTGACGATAAACACCAGATCGTGATGCTCAATTTTGATTTTTTTGTTGCTAAAATCTGATTTTTCTTTATTCTTTGAGTGTTCTTCATACTACTAAATATATCACAAATCAGCAGGCACCGCACCTCACCTACTAACCCAGCCAAACGCAGCCCGTTACCTAGCAACCCAACCAGAGCTCCAACATGATTGGTCAGCAGGTTTTACCGCTATATGCGCTGTGCAATTGCTGCTGAAAAGATGAGTTTTGTTGTTGACTTACAGTCCAGAAAAGGTTTATGTAATGTTCAAAGATGGTTGTATACCATCTGTTTACACCCACATGTGAAAATGGCTGCAAACGTCAAGTTAGGGGGCGTGGCTAACAGCAGACGCCCGAAAACGGCTCTTTTTGAAAGAAAGAACTGATCAGACTATGATCTCATTATCTATGAATATTGTTGTCCAAATGAGAATATATTTATCATGTTTTATAGATCTATCCTAACCTGTTCAGGGAAGCATAATAGGTCACTTTTAATAATAGTTGGCTCAACGGCGGCTTGTGAGTCATATTCCAGTGCATGTACTTGTCCCGAGGTGCTTGCAAAACTGTTGGCTTATGGTTCGGTACGTTCGCTCCATGACCTTCTGGATGTGGCTTTGGAAGAAATTTGAAAAAGAGTCAGAGGTCTACGCTTTCTGCAGCCTTTTTCTCATCATTCATTGGGCTTTCTCAGGTGAACAAAAGTTTTTTTTTATTGGAAAATTAACTCTGTTTGGTCAGTGCGAATAAACAAACCTTACATTTTATTATATATTAATCAGATTGGTAAGATCAGTATTTCAACCTGTTGGTTTTAATAACAACCTCTGTTGCGGTTGCTAGGTAACAGTGCAGTGCCTGCTGATTTGTGACATTGCATTTCAAATCTTTTTGAAATGGCAAATTTTCCAGACACCAACAAACATTAACCTGTTGCCAAAAAACAGCTGGCTTGGGTTGAGTTGTTTTTACAAGCAGTTGAGACCCAAATGAAAATGCAAAAAGCGAATTTTGCACAATAAGACTTGATTTTAAGGTTTAAAGGGGCTAAAACTCTCCATTTATGCCCCACCTTGCAGAGTACGACCCTCCTGGCTACCTGTACCAGCCGGCGGACCTCAACGGCCACGTGCTCGAGTACACCACGCTGACGGCGGGCGGCGGGCGCATGAACGGAGGCGTGAATGGAGGCGTTCACGGCGGCTACGGCGGCCAGATGTTGCCTCAGGGCTGCCATCACCTCCACCACAAACTCCCCAACGGCTTGGCGTTGCTCAACGGCTCCGGCGGCTTCGTCCCGCATGGCCACGACGGCACCCTGCCTCACAGCACCCACGAGTGCGAGCACCCGCACCCCCACCACCACCTGAATGTGAGTTCTCCGCTGGCGGCCGGGCAGACGGGTCTGTCCGCTGTTCTTTGGAGGCTAACTCAGATGTTGGTGTTGTGTTGTCAGGGTGGGAGTCTGTACACGGCTCTTCCTCAGAAAGAGACATCGGAGTGTATGAGCTGCCAGAACCTCTGCAACAACAACAGGTGGGAGGAAGATTTTTCTGTTCAAACTGCCTTCTTTCATTCCTGTTTTTCTTTTCTCTTTCTTCTTTCCTTCCCTGTTCTCCTTGTACGCTTTATTCCTTTCTTTATCTCCTTGTGCCCTTCCTTCTTTCCCCCTGGCATTGGTCGAACTATATTTTTCAACTGGTATCTCAAAAACTTAAAACTGGTTTTGCTTTGTTTGAAGAAGGTGGTTTTATGTCTTCTAGGCAAATACAAATTAAGCACGATGTTTTACAGAAGGACTTCTTTAGTTTTCTCCAACTAAGACATTTTGTACAATCATCACTTATTTTTCCACATGACCAGCCAAGCTTAAATCCCATAGAACATTTTCTTAAATTTAATGAGCGTCCCAACCATAAAAAGAAATTGATTTCTTTTTTTTTTATGGGCAACTAATGATGCTAAATCCTCTTACAAATGAAAAGTCCAAAACCCATTGGGAAACGGATTTGCGAGTTGAGACTAACAGCGAAACATGGTCAAGGGCCATTTCACTAACAAAAAAACATGTTTTTCTGCAACAGACAAAGAGAAAACCGAAGCATAATCTACACAGGTACAACATACCACAGTTTATGCAGAAACTTCACCCTTAATGTTCAGCGCTCTGTATAAATGCAACTCAAATGGGCAACTATTGTCATTGCATTTGGCTTTGTGTTTTTTGAGCTCCGTTCTACTTTTTGACGATTCCTATTGACAAACCTACATTGTTTCTTTATTAGGATTGTCTCAAACGCAAACTTCAATATCTATCAAGACGTTGAATTCAGTTACAGTGGATCCAGGGACCGCCGCCTTTGGTGACCAAAATTGCAACATTTTGTTTTGTATTTACCCAGAATACCCTCGCTGTAATTCACTTCCTGCTTTTGGAGCAGTATTTAGTCCGCTTGACATTCACATTGGCATTCGAACCGCACCAGAACTCACATCAACCAAACTGACATCTAGGTTTGTAGCCGGACTAGAGTTTTGTTTCTTTGGTCGGCATCAGAGTTTGATTACATATTCACACCTCCTCAAAGAAACCGGACCTTCTAGACAAATGAACTAGAGGTAGATTAAAATGGACTAAACAAACACGTTAGCCAAGCGCTAGCGGGAGAAATGGCTCGTTGTCTTTTACTAAAGACAAAACAAAAATCCTACAACCGCTAAAATCTGACACCACTCCATCAGAAGGAAGTTGCGCTCAGTGTTTTCGTCAGAAGTTTTCATGTAATTTGCTTCAGGGGTTTTTGGCGCAGCGCTCCCACAGGTGAGGAGGGGAACTGATTTTTTTGAAGAGTTTTGTTCATTTGACACAGTGCAGCAAGAAAGAGAAGCACAGCAACTGAAAACGTAGCAAATGTTGCAACTTTGGTCCCCAATCAAATCGAAAAAAAAGTGTGAAAACACCCTGAGATACTATTGGGAGAAAAATGTTAATGAAGTGAGAAGTAGGGCGGTTATGCTAGTTGACTTTGACATCCTAACAGGTACATGTGATTTGCAATTCTGTGTTTCAAAATAAGGCGACTTACACACCATCTTGAGACAGAACATCAATGGAACAGGTGTTTAAATTGGCTACTTTAATTTGAACGTAATCTGTAATGCCATGAAAGCTAGTCGAACTGCTGCCAGTCGGTTACCACGGCAACGGATGTGCATGTGGAGGAAAGGCAGCACAGAGAGAATGAGAAAACAGAGGCATACTGAGTTGTTCTCCACCAGTTTTTCTGCGTTATTTTTCCTTTGTTGTGGCGAACTGCAGCCACTGTAGTTTCTGGAAAATCAACAAACGACAAAACCGGGACTAACTGCCTCGTTTGTCATCAAAGATGCAATATATCGTAAAGTATTGAACGAACTATGGCTCCTACAGCGGCAATTAGGTAAAATCAAATTAATAGTCCGAAATAAAAGAGGAATTTTTTTTAATCTTCTGTTGCATCTAAAGAAAACTGACAGAAGCCGAACGGTTTATAGATTTATATCTTGGTATAATACATATTTTACAAATCAAAACATCTGAAATATTCTCATTTTTTGTAGAAATCGAATAAGAAATAAGTGACAGATTCTTCCGATTCGTAATTGCTTCTGCAGATGCACGTCGCTAGCATTAGCGGCTAATTGGGCCCGTTTAATCCAGTAATATATATTGACATACAGGAGGGCATGCCACACTTTTAAGATTTAAAACATTTGGTCTGTAACTTTAAATCTTCATATTTTCTGATGGTTTTCAGTTTTACCAGGAAAATAAATAATCTGAAAACTCTTAAATGATGCAGAACAGTTCATCTTGATTAAAATATTAAACATTCCTCACATTTCATCAGACGGAGCTGACAGAACGTGCTTCTGAGGCTCAAACGGACTTGCACACAGACTGAGATGCAGCTCCAGCCCCCTGTTTGCCTTGTTTATGTGTTTAAGAGTCTCCAGCATCACAGTTTACTCTGTGTGCATCCAGCCGGCAGACCTAATGAGCGCTGTGTTTATTTACCTCCGGCTGCTGGGGAAATGGAGGGGGCGGCGTCACAATCACATCGTGTACCGATGACGCGCCGTCGAGCTCGGAAACTTAGAAACCACAACGTGTCACGGTTTGGTCAGCCGGTTTGGATCCGTCCTTATTTGTTTTGGTATTAATTCCGTCTTTCTGTCTCCGACTAGATGCTACAATAAAACCAACGGCGCTGCGCCGTTAATGCACCGCGTGGCGCCGTGCCACCAGGACGGGCTGGAGATGGTTCCGCTGGGCCAGGTTTCCCCGCAGTGCCGCGGGTCGGACCCAGACGCCGCCTTCCAGCCACCAGACGGGAACAGAGGGCCCTCGCCTTCCCAGCACTCCTGCTGTCTGATCCGGAACAATGAAAACTCTCCCGGGGACAGCACCGGTGACTTGTTTATTATTACTATTTTTATTATTTTAAAGCAAATTTGTTCAAATTCAATAATATTTTAATGATCCTGAATAAAATTTTGTCCATTTTGGTTCAGATTAGTGAAGAAATTTAATTTGAGTCAGGAACTATAAAGTAGAGCTGCACCGATCCGATATTAATATCTGTATCGGTCCGATATTGGAAAAATATTCTAGGCCTGGTATCTGTGACAATAGGCAGATCTATTCAGTCTAATTCTATGCGTTATTATTTATTTTACATTTTATTTAGAATTTCTAATTGTACTTTCTGAACCATTTGACATGTTTGACCGATAGGAACACTTTTGTCAGTTTCAGTTTCCTTATTATTTAATTACATTGGCTGTTACATTTGTAATTGCACTTTGGTCTGCCATGGCTAGGTCCCAGAAGTTATCGCGATAAACGATAATATTGATTTGAGACCATTTTCAAGTAATATAATGGTAATAAAGGCATAATAATGCAAGGACGCAATCTCAAAGATCAAGAAACTTCCTACTGAACATCTAACACTGGAACTGGACGACATTTTAAATATCCAAAATAAATCAATGAAACAACAAATAAAATTCATTATGAATCTCTGTAAACAAAATTATCCTTCTAATTAAAGTTAAGACCAAAACACCAGACTGAAGACTTTTATCATCCTGTTTTTGGTAGTTTTGTACTCAAGTACACTAGCTGAGTACTTTGTCCACAGCTAATGCTAACAACCTGCATTCACATTTGTTGTGAAGGGTGTAAATACTTTTCAATGTGTTAGTCTAAAACTGCTGTTTTAAAGGGGAAGAATTATGTCTTTTCCAGGCTCTTTGTGCCGTGTTGTGGTGCAATAAGGTAACAATTTTACCTTCAATTGGTATAAAATTGTTGTATATACCAAATATCACTTGAAAGAAATTTTCCTTCCTGATTTAACTCCTTGAAATTGGGCCTCTGTCTCTTTAAAAACTACTGCTCTTTCTGAAACTCTGCCTTCTGGAAGTCATCCCAACATGGCTCCTCTATTAACCCTTTAACAACGTTTCTACCAGCGTTTCAATGAGAAGCAGCTCCTATAATGAGATGCACAGTTCCACTAATTGCTGCTGGCTAGTCTGAAGGCGCTGAGTGGGTGTGGAGTTAGGTCCAATCAGGCGTTTTGCACAGCTGAATGGTTGCCATGGAGATTAAAGTATGTCTCGCACATGCAGGAAAGACTCCAAGCAACACTCCATGTTTGTTTTAGATGAGGGAATAACATTATAACATGAAGTAAAGCGCAAAAGAAGTTGATTTTCTTATGACGCCGCCCCTTTAAGAGCTACAAGGCTCTCATAGTTCAGCAGTGAACTGTCACCACTGCGGTTTTATATCAGCATTTCTCATGTTTGCAGACAAACTTTGCAGCAAAGCCACAAATTGCACCATGAGCTTCTCCAGAATCCGTCCTCTTTTCTCGTTTCTTTAGTGCACACAGAACAAACATTACAGACCAACAAAAAGATCTACAAAGTAAGAGAAAGTATAACAACAACAAAACAAACAAATCAAAACAAGGAGGTAAATATTAAATGGGTACGTTCAGAACAAAAAACATAGAACATAATCAAATGGTGTGTCAAGAAAAACAATTAAATTTAATTTTTTCCTTTAATCTTTGCAGTTATTTTTTGATTTGCTTTTCTTTTCAAGTACAAACTGAGAAGCCGTCTCACCTCTCTGTTTTTGTGGTTTCTGCAGCGGAGGACGAGCCGGAGGACAGCGTGGAGACGGAGGACCAGGTGGTGTCCTCCTGGGACGGGCTGGGCCTGCCAGACCTGGACTGCGACAAGAAGCCCGGCTGGATCTCCAGCAGTAGCCTGGTGGGAGAGCTGATCCCGGCCGGCCCACAGCAGGCCTGAGCCCAAACGGTGGGAACACTGGGAGGAAGACAGAGACACTACATGTGACGGTGAAACGAGACGGAGACAAAATGGACGTTAAGGAATGAAAAGACTCAGAGATGGAAACAAAACAAAAACTCCTAATCCCACTGGAGGGAAAACCCATGAAACATCAAGAACTCTTTAGAAGACTTATTTATTTTTTGTAGTAGTAAAATATTATTTCATATGAATGTATCTGTTTAAAAGAAAAAAGTTTGCCTTTTATATTATTTATGCCTTTTGGATGAGAAATACTTTTTATTTTTGTTGTTTTGTCCCTTTGTGTCCCGTTCCAAGCTGTGGAGATTAGCGATTGTTTGTGTAAAGTTTTGTAATAATATAAAAAGAAGATATGGGAGACAAACGTCCATTTTCTCAGAATATCCTTCTGTCCCCGGCCTCGGTCCAGGCCTTTGATATGGTGACCTTTGAACTCCAGGAACACTCCCTGCTTTGTTCGGATCCGCCCGGCTGCGGTGCACTTCGCCGGATACTCGATAGCTCATCACTTTCCGCAAAACGCACGGCGGCTTTGAGAGCAGCGCTGACCTTTTGACCCCAATCTGTTGCAGAAGTGAAGCGGTAGCGCTAACAGTGAGGCCCAATGTCTGATGCTAATCTGGAGTTTTACAGGATGTAATCTGGCAAATCTGCAACCAGCGGATGGAAATATAAATTTAATTTGCCCTAATCCTTAGGGCCACTGATTGAAAAAACTTATGATTTTAATCTCAGAAATCTGGCTTCCACTGTCCAAATTCTCCCTTTTAATCTCAAAATTTTGACTCCCACAAATTCTGTCTTTCAGTCTTACAACTTCAATTAAGTTCAAAACTACTTTATTGATCCCAAAGGGAAATTAAATGTTGTAATTTCCCTTCAAATTTGAAGAATTTAAATAATTAAAATTCTTCAAAGATCTCCTGTAGCAGTCTGTATCAGAGCGAATCTGAAGAAGCCTCTGACTGAACACTGTTTTCCCAAGAAGCAGGGTCGTCCATGATTTTCTTGATTCTATGGAGAATCCTTCTGTGTATTATCACATCAAGAGGCTCCACAGCCATCGACTGTAATCTCAGTATTCTGACTTTTTTTCTCCAGAATTCTGATTTTAAATTTAGAATCCTGATATTTTTTCTGCAATAATTTTGGTTGTAATGAATGAGGGAAGAAGGGAGCGGGAGATCGACAGGCGGATCGGCGCAGCGTCTGCAGAAGTGGATGGATGGATTCTAAAATAGAATTTCTGAATTTTTACCTTTTTTCCAGAATTCTAATTTTTAATCTTAGAATTCTAACTTTAATTTGAGTATTTTGACTTTTTTTTTTTTGCCAGAATTCAGATTTTTTAATCTCAGTATTTGGATATTTTTCCCGTCAGAAATCAGATTTTAAACTTAAAGTTAGAATTTCACCTTATTCTAAATTTGAGAATTCAGAGATTTTCCCCAAAAACTGATTTTAGTTTTTCAGTATTCTGACTTTTTTCAGCTAGAATTCTAGTTTTTAACCTGGAAAGTCTAAGTTTTTATTTCAGTATTGTCTTATATATATATATATATATATATATATATATATAATGGCCCCAGAAAGCTGACTTTAAGTTTCAGAATTCTCAGATTAAAAATCTAAATTCTGGTGGAAAAAAGTAAAAATTCTCATATCAATGTCAAAATTTAGTTTCTAATTTCTAATCTCAAAATTATTTTATTCCCATAATTCTCTTTCCTCAGTATGCCAGTTTACATTCTTTAATCTCAGGATGATGGAGAAATCTTGCACCCTAAGTTTTTTCCACCAGTTTTGTTCCCTTCTATGGGTTGTGAATATTATTATTATTTTGGAGATCCTGTAAACAAACCCACTCTACTAGAGCAGCCCTCCACTCCCATTGTCAAACAAGGCCGTGGCAGCATGATGGTGAGGTAACAAGTGAACTTATCCTTTAAAAAACTCACAAACTTGAGTTTCTGCCTGCAGTGTGATGCCAGACCTCGCTGTGCTTCACTGAGGACGGCCGCGGTTCGGGCTTTCCAAACGCTCGGAGCCTGTCTGCCCCGGTTCGGTGCCAGACCCGGCTGGCCTGGCATCCTCTCCCCTCAGTCATGGTACATATTCCTGGACCGGTCTGCGCTGTGGCGCGGCCTCTTCCGGCTGTTATTTTCAGATCTGATGGCGACGGCAGCAGCAGGGCTGGCAGGAGGGAAAAAACGCTTTTCTTTCCCAGAAACTGAAGGATTCGGTTCTGAAATGTTTTTCACACTTCAGTGACCCGAATCTGACTGTTAACCTGTATCTGATCTTTTCATGACAGCCTGAAAAACAAAGATCGGATTTTTGATCGTATCTGATCTTTTCGACGTGGTCGAATTCACCCGACCTTTACGTCATTGATACTCGACAAACGTCACTATTCGGCGTCCTGATATGCGGAAGCGGGAAGAAAAACAACAACCATAAAGGACGATATTGCGGGTTAAGTTGTTCATGTGCTGGACAACAACTTTAAAATCGTAAGCTGCGCTCCGCCATTACGATTCATGTTTACTTCCGCAAACACTGAGCACGCTCGCGACGTGTGACGTTACTGCGCCCTCTACTGCGCATGCGGGACACTTGTAGGTTGTTTGCATTCACACAGGCAATTTTTCTAGTATTTATGAATTTAAACCTATACAATCAACATAAAAAAAATGTACAATGGCGTATACATTATGGTTTTACTCTTCTTCTTGAGAACAAACAAAAAAATCACAAAATGTGGGATGTGCCACACATGCTGGACATTTTGATTCACGAACAATCCTTTTTTAATGTACAGGTATACAATCAACATTAAAAAAAATTACCATAACATATAAAGTATATGTTCAAACTACATTTTTGCAGAGAAACAAGAACAAAACAAAATGAATCAAAAACTTAGCAGGGCAAATTTTCAAGCATTTTTTGACTTCACAAAAAACAAGGACAAATTTAACTTATTCTTTCACTGTATAAAGTTAGGGATGGTTTTAAAGAAGTGACATTTGTGTATGTAATGTTTGACTAACGAGAGAACATTATTTATACTATTGTCAAAGTTATGATCATTACATAAAGACTCAAAATTTAACACAGGAGATCATACAAATTGCACATATTTGGAAATGTGAACGACCACTCACAAAAAATCTGATTTCAACTGGTTTGTTGAGTTTGCTTGCAGCTTTAATTTTATTTCAATGCAGTCGCTTTGAAAGAGGAACGAAACAATGTGGTCAAAAATGAAGCCAGAAATGAAAGGAAAATGGTCCGGGGAAGGGAGGATGCTGAAAGATGCAGCCCGGCCTGATGAGACCGAGATAAGGCCTGAGGTTGTCTCTAAAATGAGCCGCTTCTCCATCTCCCACATCCGTCAGTCGGCACTCTGCTTCAGCCCTGCATGCCCCCTCCACCCACACGGCTACACCCCTTCATTAAGAAACCCAATGGAACAAGAAAACTCATTGTTCAGACACGGATTTTGCCCCCTTGTGCTGCATATCCGACCTGTTAACACCAGTCCGCCCACCATTCTCTTCCCAGCACGCCCTGAATGAATGAATGAATGAATGAATGAATGAATGAATGAATGAATGAATGAAACCCATGAATCCACCAGTCTGTCGCTGGCTTTCTAGATTTAGCGTTTTTTATTTCCTTGACATGTCCCAAACCAGAAAATACAACATGTTGCTGTTGGATAAAAACCAACAGCAAAGGGCTGAATTGATCAATTATGTTTAATTGATCGTTGAAATAGTCGTCAACTAATTTTGTGATCTTTAGTGATTCATCGTTAGCTGTAGTTTATAGACTCAAAAAGGGCCATTTGATAAAAGACCAATCAGAGCAGTAATTAAGCCAAAAACATACTGTATGTACATTTTGTAATTGAGATTTTTTTTTAATCCTCTAAGTTTTATTAATTTAATGACATTTAAATTAGGACTGAAACTGTTAATTGTGATTAATTGGTCATTGAAAGCTTCAATAAACTAATGACACATTTAAATTAGGACAGAAAATGATTAATCGATAATTGAAATATTTGTCATCTAATTTAGAAATTGATTAAATGTTAACTGAAGTTACAGACTCAGAAAAATTACATTTGATAAAAGAAGAACAAACTTATTAGTCATCTTTTGCGATCCTGTTATTAATTGGTTAATCCAAAAGATAATCAGCAGATTAATACAGATTACAACACAGCCTTTACGTTAAGTGAAGCAGAAAGGGCTGAACTTTTCTCAAAGTATTCAGTTTTTAGCTGCCACAAGTTACAAACCATTCACTAAAGGAATGCTAGGTTTTTGCATTTTAGGCAATAAGATGTTTATTTTCTAACTTTAAATAAGAATTCTATTATTTATTTTCATCTTTTTCTTACATTGCATAAAAAAGGCTTAATTGAAATATCTGCAGAATGTGATAATTGTTATCCGATTAATCGTCAGAATTATCAGGCTGATTCAACGATGCATAAAGGTGTCACCTGTAATCCCAGTAACCTCCAGTATCAAACTTTCTGTATTTAAGTGGTACAATTCAAAAAGTGCTAAACTTTAAACCTTTATTTCAATAAATTCAGATGACTCTGGTTTGGAGCTAATGAAAAGGCAACATTCATATCCTAAATAAATATTAAAAAACCTAAAGACTTTTTATTTTTTCCATTTATTTATTCACTCATCACAAAAATAATCAACAGTTTGTTTATTTAAAACACACTAATTGCTCAGAAAAACATTTGTGTTGTGTGCAAAGATTTCTGTCAGTATATATTATCAAAACGTTTCCAGAATTTGGTTTCTTCAGATTAAATCTCAACTATAATGAATGTTACAACATACACTCTAATGCACTCAAACTCATAAAAAACAGACACTGCAGAGCAAAAAGAACAAAAAACACTAAAGAGCCGTATGCATGTGTGGAAAACAGCAGTCTTGTCTAATGAATCCACCGTCCAGGTGGTTTCAATAGTCAGGACTGAGAAAGGCTTTGAAACTGAAACCACAACCTGCATCGCTGCATGGCTGCAGGAGACAATGGTGCAGTCTTCACTGATCAAAGCACGTCAGTCTGCATTAAGTTTCAGCTAAGAGGACATTTAACACAAGTCTTTCTTAACTTTACAAAGCCAGACTCATATTTTCCATTATTTAGCTGCTTTCAACAGATGTGTAAACATCCAGGAAAGAGCCATAAAAACTGTATTCAGAGATTAATTAAAATGATAGCTTTAAAGGAAAACTTGGTCGACTGTCACCAGACCCTTAAACTTAAATTCTGGCTCCGTTTAATGTTTCTTCAGATAGTTCAAGTTAAAAAAAAATAAAGAATACAGCTCAAGAGAAGCTATGTGTCTGCATAGTGTTTTGGTTTGAAGTTTTTTTGGTGCTTGTTTGTCTTTTGATGGGGAGATTCCCAGAGTTCAACATTGATCCAGACGATTTATGATCTTTTCAAACTGAAGCTGAAACAAATTTGAGTCTACTTTGTTCAGTTTATGTGAATTAACTGCAGATTCAACTACAGACACGTTGCAGCGTGACGTCAAAACTGCTAGCCGACGATGACTAGCATTGGTTTCAACATAACGCACTAAATCTTTACATGATATATACAAGAATAATGGATGTAGTGCTTTGCTACTAATGGTCAACACTACGACAACTAGTTAAGGTTTAATTAATTACAAACAAAGGCAAGTTAGAGGGAAATATTTCCGGTATGCTAGCTTGACTTTGACAACTTTAACATATAGATGTGCTGTGGAATTCTGCTTCAGTTCAGTTAGAAAACATAATTTAAAAGGCGACATAAACACCAATTTTCTAACAGGTCATCAGTCGAGCACGTGTTTAAATTAGCTAATGAACCGCTGCAGCGTTAGCTTAGCTAACAACAGCGGTAGCAACTCTACCTCAGACATCACTTATTAATAATAGCAAAATAAACATCAAGCCTGAAAACATACAACTGAAACAAACTGAATATCTAGGAAATGTCTGAGTGTTTTTTGGTGTTGAGTACTGATACATTAGCGCCGTTGTTGTCAGTCAGTTGCTATGGCAACGGGTCTGCCTGGCATAGCCATCACAGAGAGAACAGAAGAATGCTGAGAGGTTTTGAGTCCTTTTTCAAAGATTTTTCTGCGTTATTTTTCTCTATGCTGTGGCGCACAGCATTAAGTTAACAATACCATCATCTACAGGTTTTATTTAGTTTATTAGCGGTTTTGTTTTATCGTGGCAGCGCGGCTTTGGACGGCAAGTAAAAGAATCGTCTTTTTGCTCTCTGCGTAAGAGCAGAATTTCTGCACAAACCGCTCAAGTAGTCTTTGATTTTTGAGTTAAGGGGTCTTCATCGCCTTTAATCACCTGCCGGCTCTTTAAATGTTTTACAACATGACCAAGTTTTGCTTTAAAACTGTTGATGTTGACGAAACTCGTTATTTGTCCTCCACCTCCAGTCGGGTGAAGTAAAAGGTGATCCTGGCTCCTTGGTCGGTGTCGTACAGAGCCTGGCAGGTGTACATCCCGGATCCGTCCTTCTGCAGGTCCTCTACCACCAAAGCGGGGGCGTCATCCCGCAGCCTGATGCTGCCCAGGCTGCCGGCCTGCGGCTGGACCTTGGGGCCCTGTCCGTAGTTGTGTGCCACCGCCACGTTGTTGTCGGTTCCCGGTTTGGTGAACCCCCAGATGTAGATGGTGGGCATAACGGAGCCGCAGTCCAAGGTGACCGAGCCTCCTGCAGTTGCAGTGACGTTGGAGCGAATGTATTCCACCTCCTCCGGGTCAAATATCTCCAAACCTGCAAGACAAGATGGCTGGAGTCAATTACTGTAATTATCAACAAAGAAAGACAAGAAAACAGCCTCCGGATTGACAGGTTTATTCACTTCTGTGTTTCGGGACGAACAACAGGCACTTAAAGACAGTTTTCAGCCTCTGGGACCCTTGATAGGGTGAATTTTATGACTCTCTCTGGCTTCACTCAGCAGTCTGACAAAATAATAATACCAATTAAGGAAAAAAACAAATACCAGTTTCAGCTTGTCTCCAACTGAAGCTCTTTATCGGTGATCTATTATGCTTACTCCAACAGGTTAGGATAGGTCTTTGGGTGATACAAAATATGTTCTTTACATTTTTTGCACAAAATCATTCTTAGATAATGAGATTTTAGTCTGGTCAGTTCTGCCTATTTTGAGCTGTTTTAGGGAGTCTTGTCTTTTTAAATCCAAATAAGTTGCTGCTGGCCACACACTCAACTCAACATTTACACTCGCATATGACAATGGCTGCTGGAATACACAACGTACATCTTTAAAAAGCATTAGTAGAGCCTCCTGCACAAGCAACAAGAAAGAGGCAAGTGGTTTCTGGATGGCAAACCAACAAAACACTTCTCTTTCTAGCAGCCATACGGTGGTAAAAACCAGCAGACCAAAAGTTCTGGAGCTTAGATTAGGTTGGTTGCTAGGTAACGGGCGGGGTTTCCCTGCGGTTGCTAGGTAACAAGCTGGGCAGTGCCTGCTGACTTGTTACATTTCTAAAATGATGTATTAAGTCCATTAATATGAGTCAATTTCTGTTAAAAAATCTCTAGAAAACATTAAAATTTCTGAGCTCCAAAAGTTTAGAAAAAGACTTTTAAATTTTCTGAAAGATGAAGATGAATCTAAAAATTTCTGAGGTTTTTTTTCTCGCAAATTTTTGTCTTTTTGAACTCAGGAATACTCTTGTTTTTTCTAGAAAATTTCTCACAAAATTTCAGAGTTTTTTGGTAGAAATGTATTTATTTTTTTCTATATAAAATGGCCCTAATATACCATTGGACCTTCCTGTGTTGCCCTGGCGACCTGTCCAGGGTGACCCGCCTCTCACCCAGAATGTAGCTGGAGTTAGGCACCAGACGGACGGACGGACTGACATTCCTGACGTTTTAGAAAAGGCTCATTTTTCAGACACCAGAAAACATTAACTTCTTGCTAAAAAAAAAAATCTAAAGCTTGGGTGTTTTTTAAGCTCTTCAGATGTTTTTGAACCATAAGCATCACAAATCAAAGTACAAAAACATGCAAAATATGAGTTTTCTCTTTAAAACACAAAGAGCCTTTACCTTGTAGAGGAAGTGCGAGGCAGCAGAGGAGGAAGCAGACGTGTGGAGTCACCCTGAAGGCTTTGAGAGTCGCCATTGCGGGAATCAGAAGCGCTGGTAGCGTTTCCCCTTTCTGGTCTTCGCTGCTGTTCACACCGAGAAGGACTGAAAGCAGCTGGAGCACCAGCGGGGAGAGATTCAGTCAAACTACACTTTAAATTATTCATCTGCGTTTCCACCTCCTCGCTGGCGCTCCACCGGGCGGATGGCTGAATCTGAGAGAGGGACGTATAGGGTGTCAGGATGATGTCGCTGCTTCATCTATTATTGAAGTTGCTGGCTGAGGGGAAACTTTTTAGAAATTCCATCACTTCCAAGAAAATTGAAAATGAAGGCCAGGCAAGGTCAACACCCCTGAGTTTCCCTGGAAACAAACGAAATAAAAAAACAAAACTCATAAAACTCATAAGGGTCACAACAAGCAAAAGGTAACAACCAAGTTCAATCTTTGGCAAGCTGGAACCATAAACTTCCACGTTTTGATGCAGGTTCTCAGTTATCCAGGATTTGAAAGTTTTAAATCAAGATGTTTCGACTCTTAATAAAGAGGCTTATAATTTGTAAGCTGCTTACAACTTATAAACTGCTAATGAGGCCATTTTTATCACCACTTGTGGTCACCATTTTGCTAAAGTGCTAACCGTGGAGCTAATTTTCATTTAGCGCTTTCTGCTAACTTTCAAAACATTTAGTGCACTTACCCTCTCCTAATTTACTATATTTCTATACTTCTAGTGTTCAACATCTGTGTTGAAGTTTTGGTGAATTCCTCAGGTACTTGGAAGTTTATATTCGTGCTCTTATTTTGAAGTGGTGAAGACACATGCAACAGTTCCATTTCCTCTCCTCGTTTCTTCTCTGTACTTTTCCCACCCAATAACTTCATTTCAACCAAGAAACAACACAGGAACCAAATAAAACACAGACAACAGAGAACAAGCTGTAAATAATATATATAAAGACATTGTAGAACATGGGCATAAACATGGTTGAAGTTAGCATTTTAGCATTAGCTTCTGCTAAATATTGTGTTGGTGTAGCACCTTAACTTTAGCGGAGCAGATATTTATGATGCTTTAGGGTTAGCGCAACTAACGTTTTAGCTAGTAAGCCTGTTACTTGTTATCACTATATGTTAGCACTTATGCTAACATTAGCTTTTTAGCTAATTTGGACTTCAAAACTTAAATCGCATTATTCAATAGAGTAAGTTAGCAAGATAAACATAAATACAATACATAAAGACATTATAGAACATAAGTGTGGTGGAAGTTAGCATTTTAGCATTAGCTTCTGCTAAATAATGTCTTGTAGTGCTTTAATGTTAGCAGAGCGATTGTTTATGATGCTTTAGGGTTAGCACAAGAAATCTTTTAGCTAGCGTGCCCCTTACCTTTTATCACTAAATGTTAGCATTTAGGCTAACATTAGCTTTTTAGCTAATATGGATTTAAAAACTTAAATCATCTCACTGAATAGATTAAGTTAATGTTACTCAACATGCTAACATAAGTCAACACAATATTGATAAATTCTAAGCTAGTGCTAGCCTTTTAGCTAATTTGTCTCTGGCCTTAACCTCCATTCTGTTCCCTGTTGGGTTTTTTGGGGTTCTTCTGATAAACTCCTAAAAAATACATTGAAGTTTAGATTGTAACAAGATCATGTTTAAATATTTTGTGAATGTTTGAAAAGCATTGTGGGTAGATTGTTTTCCCTCGGATTTTCCTGGTTTTTCAGTAATTTTCTATCTTTGCAGAAACCGTTTAAAAGGTCAGACAGAAATATAAAGTGTCTTAAAACCTTTGCACGCTACTGTATGTCCATGAGCATCAGATGTGTAAAATCACAGACCTGTATCACATTCAGTGGGGATAAAAGCTTCTGCAGTGAAATCTGGCAGATTTTCGGGCCTGCAGGCCAAAGCTCAGCGTTGCCGCCATGCATGCAGTCCATAAACTTGTGCTTATACTGGAGGCAACCCCAGACTGACGAGAAACCTCTAATTAGTAACAGCTTTAAAAGTAGCTCGTTTTTTTTCTTCGCTGAATCAGAGGAAAGGGCTAAATTTAGGATTCAGCTGGAAGACAAACAGATGTAATATGAGCTGCAGAATAAGACAACATTTAGGGCAGAGTGAAGTGATGTGTTAAATTAAAAGATGTTAACACAGATATTTCCTGATAAGACAGCCAAGAAGCATGTATTTAAACAACATGAGTCACGCTGCCGCCGCCATGAGGATGTGATGTAATATGGAGGTCCAGCACAAAGGAACGAGCTCAAAACATTTTTAATCGGATGTTTCTGGAAACCTCAACTTGTCATGTGAAGATTTATGGATATACTTCTTAATATTTTGGAAAGAAATTTTTTTTCCATAAAAAAAAAAAGGAAAAAAAAAAGAAAAGTTGAGTTCTCTGCTTTGTTCTGTTTTCTTTGTGGCTTTGAGCCGTAATTGGGGAAATCAAAGTTGTTGCTTCCATCGGGTTCAAGAGGAGCCTCTAAATTAGAATTGTCCAAACATTTTGTCACTTACGCCAAACATCATCAAGTTTAAAAGACTTGTGGGCCAACCAAATAAAGAAAAAGAAGGAAGAAAAAAAAATACGGTGTTTTTTTTAATGTACTCAGCATTAAACCAAGCTGCAGTGCTGTAATTAAATGAGAAAAGTGCTGTAGTTAAATGGTTTGTTGGAAACTTATTGGTAGATCCAAAACATATAAATTTGGAAATAATAGAAATTGTTTTGGTCAATAAAGCAAAACTATTTTTTATTGGATGCAGCTGGGGAAGAGAGAAGGTAGAGGTGAATCAATAACAGCTAAAATGGGAGCCATTTCTTCTGCTAGCGCTAGACTAGCACCGGTGTGGTTGTTTTTACCCAGAATGCCCTGCGCTATTGGAGCGGTCTAACGCTGGTCCGTCTACAAACCTGTCTTGGTTCAGTTGAAGTGAACTCTGGTTCGGTTTGAATGCCTTGGTGAACGCCAAACGAACCGGAGACCGCTCCAAAAGCAGGAGGCGGACTTCAACGCAAGGCCTTCTGGGTAAACACAACCAAAACAAACGTGGGAGAAAAGACAAAAGAGAAATCCTACAACCACTAAAATCTGACGCCACTCCATTTTTGTTTACATTTTGTGAAGAAGGAAGTTGCGCTCAGTGTCTTTTTCAGAGGTTTCTGTGTCGTTTCCTTCAGTGGTTCGTAATGCAGCGCCACCACAGGCGAGGAGGGGAACAGGTTTTTCAAAATGTTTGGTTTTTTGAACCTCAGCAGCTGAAAATGTAACAAATGTAGCAACTTCTACCAGACTACCAGGTGTGAAAACTCTCTTAATGTCTGCAAACCTCAATGAAGTGAAGCAGATCAGATTTCCTCCACAAAGGGATGAATAAAGTCAGAACTTCTGCTGAAAGCTGAAAGGTGGCTCCACAAACTCCTGAATCACAGGGTGGAGCAGGAGTTTCCCACGACTGGCAGACAGTGACTGGAAACTGTTTAAACTCCCAAACTTTGAAGAAGACATTTGAACTTGGCCTCAAAGTCATTCTGCTTTACGCCTCTACTGCATCCTAGATGAGACAAACTGCAAAAGCAAGCATGATGCATCGTGAATGAGACCACGAAGGGCAAACGGTTCTGCTGCGTGGAAACAGAGTTGACCAGATTCCTGTCCTGTGAAGCGCATCCTCACTGAAACGCCGCAGTCCTGCCACATCTGCTGGGGGGGAAGAGGACCAGGCGGCTGGAAAATGTAGCTGTTTGAAAAACAAAATGTTTCGGAGTTGGGCGAAGGTGGGGAGCTTCATCTATTATCTGGAGCTCTTCTGGTTTGGTAAAAGCTTTCAGGTACCGCGGCCCGTACGGCCAACTTCTTGCGGTTTCTTCTTCATCTTTGGCAGCAGATGAGACGTCAGAATCAGATCCAGATAGCCGAGGCTGTTCCACATTACTGCCACCCGGCCAGACTGCGAACTGTTGGCAGCGCTGGCAGAACAGGTGGGGCCTCTGAGCGCCTTGTAATTAGATCAGTCGTTACCACAGTGGCATTGTTGAAAGCTCAGCTAACCCCTAATTTCTGGGGACCACCAGTACAGGAATGTGCTGGTAACGTTTAAAGGTGACATATCATGCAAAATTCACGTTTTTATACTTCCGTCTTCTCAAAACAGTTTCTTGACTGTAAGAAATGTTTCCATTTGTTTCACCTGTTTTTCTGATTTCTGGATTCTTTACTCACTATCAGTAACTTCACTGAATGAAGAACAACCTTATTTTTAACCTAATATTCACCGGACACAGGGTCACACTTAAAGTTTCAAGAATTTTATATTGAAAGAAAATCATTTACAATGTTTTTTTTTTCTTTATAAACATCTTATTTATATGAATTATTTTCATTTTGGTCCTTAAAATACCAACATTTCCATAACTTCATATTTTGGTCCATCTGATGATGTAACTTTTCAATATTAAATAATTTATGTTTTGATCAGTTGCTCATTACTTGAGTGCCCATTTTTAACGAATACTGTTTTACTATTGAGTAATTTCTTGGACGGCTACTTTTTACTTTCTCGTGAGTAAAGATATGTTGAATTAGTGCTGCTCTTACTTCTGTACAATTTTTGGGTACTCTACCCGCTGCTGCCGCTGTATGCGCTGTACAATGGCTGCTGGAAAAAACGAGTGTTTTGTTGTTGACTTACCATCCAGAAACCACTTTCTGCATTTTTGTTGCTTGTGCAGGAGGCTCCACTTCTGCTTTTCAAAGACAACTGGTTGTATAATTTTGCATCTATTTGCAGGCATTTACACACAGGTGAGTGTATACGCTGAGTTGGGGGGCGTGGCCAGAAGGGTAAAGGAGTTAAAGTGGCAAGAGACCAGAAACCACCTGCTGCATTTTTGTTTCTTGTGCAGAAGGCTCTACTTCTGCTTCTCAAAGACAAACGGCTGTATAAAACAGCTCAAAACAGGCCGAACTGAGCAGACTGAAATCTCATCATCCAAGAATTATTTTGTGCCAAAAAAATTGTAATGAACTCATTTTGAATTTCCCATAGACTTATAATGGGTCACCTTTAACAGAAGACGATTTAGGATGAGAAAAATAATCTGCGCTGGTTTCCAGTGAGAATGTGTGTTTCCACTTACGACCTAACGAGATTCTGACTTCGCTCCATTTTTCCTTCTCTGACAGAAACTGCTGTCCGACCTCTTTGTTTTTCTTTCTCACGAGAATGGCTTGGCCGTTCTCCAGTAATGTAGACTTCGTCTGACTTTAAAGACCGTTCCTCCCCCCCCCACTCGGCTGCGGAGTGACGGACCACACATTGAGCAGGTGAAGGCTGTTTTCCTGCACAAACTAGCATCTTGCATCCCAGCCAGACTAACATAATTTCAGCCGGGCAAACAGCCATGCAGACGTTTGGTCTTGTGAAAAACACAGGAGCATCATCCCCCTCCGCTCCCACCTTGCCATGTTAGCCTTGACTGCAGAGCAAAGCCACAGCTGACTGGCCTTGGGACAAAGGAGGCAGGAAGGGGCCTCTTCCCTTCACGGAGCCCCAAGAGCACACAAGCACAAAATATTGTTTAGGAGATATTTTACGTTTACTTCTGCTTTTCTCAGAAGTCTGGGTCAGGTTTGAAAAGAAAGAAAATGCAATTTATGTTTAAAGGGGCGGCATTATGTGTTTTCCAGCCACAAAGGGCCATTTTACAGCAACTCTGTTACCCAAACATGAGTTGATTTAATCTTTGTAACTTTTTATATATTAGTTAAAACTGTCGAAATGTTGTGATACTTTAACAGGAGACGGATAATCCGAAAAAATCTATTTCTTCTTCATCCTCTCTGTTGTCCTACTGCCACCTGCAGAAATATAACATTCTCTGTCAGAAACAACCAATCAGAACCAGGGGCAGGGTTCTATGTCTGTCAATCATCCTTGTGTATGCGTTGCTCACATTCTCCCGCTGTCTTTCTGCTGTGCTAAAGCTTCTTCCTGAATGCTAAGGCTAGTTAGCATGGTCACTGATGATGACAGAGAAAACGAGATTTTACTATTTTTAGCTTTTGTCTTATTTTGGTTTACTAACTAAACCAAAAGTACTTGCAGAGTAAGTTTTACTGCAATAAAAGGTTTTTTCTTGAAGCTTCTGTTTTTACGTTTTTACAACCAGTAAACCCTCAACGTTTATTCTCACACGTGAAAATTGCTGCAAACAGCAATACAATCTGTTTCCAAAGCTTACATCTTTGAAAAGCAGAAATAGAGCCTCCTGCACAATCAACAAGCATGCCCACTGCAAAAGCACAGAATCTTACCAAGTTTCTTTGTCTAGTTTCCAGTGCAAATATTTTAGTTAACTTGAAATAAGACAAAACTGACTTACAGGTAACTTTTCAGTTAAAAACTACTAGTTCCATTGGCAGATTATGTCACTTATAACGAGACATTTTTCCAGTGAAACAATCTGCCAATGGTACTCGTACCTTTTCATCAATATTAAGGAATTATTGGCTTAAAACAAGCTCCTGTATCTTGCTGAAAAGCTAGTTGTAAGTTAGTATTGTTTTATTTTAAGGCTAATAAGATATTTGCAATAGAAAATAAAGCATAAATACTTGGTAAGATTTTGTGTTTTTTGTAGTGGAAGTTTTACTGCAATACAAGTTTTTTACTGAGCCTTTATCATTATGCCTTGTTTTTACTTTTTTATGTTCAGTAAATCCTGGAGCAGGAGTTTAAGTCCAGCTTGTGGAGGATATGGCAGAGGGGTATTTTTTACAGCGTGTTGGTTGAAGCATGGCTCACGGCGGTCCGGTTTGGGTATTTAAAAACCACAGGACAACACGGTCTGGCTGTTTCCTCGTCTGGTGAAACTGAGCGCAGGTCCGTGTCAGGCAGCGTTTACACAGTCCTGGCTGAGCTGACCTGCAAAGAGCCAGATGAGGATCGGGGTTTAAGCACCGCAGAGGCCTTCTGCAAACAACATGTGGAAAGGCTTTGGTGGCTAATGTAGCGTGGAGTATTTATATACTGAGCAAAGACCTGACCACTGTCCATCAGGATCCAGGCAGCAGTTAGGCTGCGTTCAGCTCTGACCTCTGCAGTGATTTCCTCTGGAGCGCCTTGTCCTGCCAGTCCGCTGCCCCGGCGGGGCGCGCCGGCTGCTCCAGGGTCAGATGTTTGGTGTACAGTAGCTCAAACCAACAATCCTGCCACAGCAGGGGGTCTGTCATTGTTTTCCACATGGCAGCTGAGGCAAAGGAACAGCAGAAACATGCATTAACCCATATATGGACTTAATGGTGATCTGTTATGACCTTAGTCAGGTTACAATAGGACTGCGGTCCATACAAAACATGTTCATTTCTTTTTTCTTTTTTTTTGCTCAAAGATATTCTTAGATAATGAGATTTTACTAGTTTGAGGTGTTTTCACTTTAAATCCAACTCAGCTGCTCCTGGCCACTCCCCACCCCAACTCAACGATTACACTCACATGTGAAAATGGCTGCAAACAGATGCACAATTATACAACCGTACATCTTTGAAAAGCAGAAGTAGAGCCTCCTGTACAATCAACCAGAATGGCCACAGCAAAAACGGAAAATCTTATTAAGTATTTTTGTCTAGTTTCTAGTCCAAATAATGTAATGCACTTGAAATAAGACAAAACTTATTTTACTGGGAAAATGTTGTGTTATAAATTATATAATCTGCCAAAGGAACTTGTACTTTTTAATCAATATTAAGGAATTATTGGCTTAAAACAAGCCCTTATATCTTTCTGAAAAGTTACTTGAAAGTTAGGTTTGTCTTATTTCAAGTGTAATAAGATATTTGCACTAGAAACTATACCAGAACAACTTGGTGAGATTTTGTTTTTTTACAGTGGAGCAAGTGGTTTCTGGTTGGCAAGTCAATAACTGTACAACTCTCAGCAGCCATTGTACAGCGGTAAAACCAGCTGACCAAATGTGCAGGACTTCAGCTTAGGTTGCGAAGTAACTGGGCAGTCATACTTTTCAATTCATAAATCTGTTGTTTTAAAAGTTTTGCCTCTAACGTTTTAGTGTTCAGTAGCAGCTAGTGTTCTTCTTAGCTACAGCTAGCATCGCTTTAGCTAAGAACCGTTAGCTTTAGCTGATTTTTTTGTTTTGTGGGGTTAAACAGATGTTTTAAATTCCAAAAACTACTGAATACTTTCAAAATTATTCACTTTAATGTCCATCACAGATGGATGGATGAAGTAAAAAACAGCTTTAAATGAATTTTATTTCTACAGTCAGTTGACTAATTTCACTGTCACTTCTTCTATTCAAGTTATTAATGCTGCGGCTTTCTGTTATTATCCAATTTATCATTTTTTTATCCAATTTATCAACATTGCGATGTTGACAAGCTAATTGTTGAGATGTTTCCATAAAACCAGAAAAAAGCCAGTGAAATTACTGTTGAGTTTCCCAGAGGCGTAATGGGAATGTCAAACACAGTTTAACTCCTTCGTGTTCTTGGGACGACACATTTATTGTGTTTATTCAAATCGCAGATGTAGAAAAAGTGACGATACAGCAGAGTTTGTCCATGAGGTTCTGCAGGCTGAAACGGCTCATGAGATGTTGATTTAAGATATTTCAGAATAAAATAATACTTTATTTTAATCATCTAAACCAGCTATAGAGGTTGTTTACCATAGAGATCAACTTTTCCTGAGCATGAAATTTCAAAGTGTGCCTTCTTCCAGACGTTCTCCTTCTTGCGTTTTCCTTCCAGTGTTTGAAGTGACAGCGCTGGAATCCACAGTTGTTTTGAAATTGTTCCAAGAAACATTCCTGGCTGCGCAGCAAAGGCTTGGGAAAATTATCCTCTTTGTGCTTTTTCTGCACTGAGCTCATTAGATTGCCCTATTTTAATCTGTGTTGATCAGGCAAAAGGGTTCTGTCTGAAAAACCATTTATGTTGGAAACATAAATTAAATCTTTGACTAACTGAATATGGCTGCATATACAGTGTTACTTTTTCATCTGTTATTTACCGTGTTTTTGCATTAAAAGATGTTAAGTAGACAGGAAATGTAAAATTATTACTGTGTAATTATATATTACTGGAAAACATTGCCAGTGAAACGATATTTAAACCCACAACTAGTCGTAAAAACAACAGATATAATCAAAATGAATACCAATTATTTGCACTTCTGTTTAAACCAAATCAAGTCAGCAGCTCCAAAAGGCTTCAGGGGCCATAAATGCTAATATTTTAACACAAACCTCAGATATACAAATATAACATTTGTTTATGCTGCTGAATTTGATTTAATGGCTTCAGCATAAATAAATTAAAAGATTTTAAGTTATTTAACATTTATATGTAAGATTTTAAGGAGCTTGCAAATTTACTTTGTAAAATATCAAAGAACAATATTCATAGTTAAATTGTTTTGTTACCATAGTAACAATCTGATGCTGTGAGTTTAATCTTTGAGTTTGAGCTCCATTTGTTCACAAATACAAATTAGTAAAGAGGGGATTAAAACATAAGCATCTGGGGTCGTTTTATGTTAAAATGTTTTATTAACATAATTTTTTTTACTATTTTGAGGTTAAATGTGAGCTAGCTGTTTCAATCGCATTGATTTTAGAGGAAAATGTTCTCTCCTAGTTCCTTTCTTCATCAAGTTACTCAAAAACAAATGTTTTAAATCAGAATTTCGCCAATAGAAAAGCAAACTTAAACTTAAAACGATCATGTTTGTCTTAGCTATTCTTTCCAGGTGATGGAAGATTTTGTGCAGATCGGTGTGGAAATAGAATAAAAGCAAATCATAACAAATGAATGACATGAAAGCATTCTGGGATGTTGCACAAGCTGTTTTCCACAGAGTTGAACCACAGCCACAGTCAGAAGAGCACAAAACACCCATTCACACTTACAGTGGCCGCAGAAACAAACACTTACGAAGATAAACAACGAAACGATCCACAGCTCGGCATCAAGGCTTCACAAAGCCACCCACATCTGTGTTTCACTCATGTTGGTTTCTCATTTGCAAGGTAAAGACATTAAAGCATTAGATTTTTTTCAAAAACAAGACTGAACCCAGAGTGCTTTCCCCATCTGGAAGCAGTAGAGGGCTTGTCTAAAAGATAAAAATGATATGAACGGCTGCTGGCAACTCAAATGTCCAGTCTGGGATCAATTACATAGACAGGACTGAGAGAAAGAGGAGGAAGTACAGATTCTATATCGACCACAAACACCCACACAAACTTTAAAAAAAGAAAGAAAAATGGTGCCTGATCTGATGCTGGTGCTCCGTTCCTGGTGTCTGGTTAAGGACTGGCTGGGACCGCATGCTGCCACATTCCCACTCGGCGTTTAACAAGCGACTGATGGCGGTTCCAGATGAGGCCGCCGCCGCCGCCGCCGCCGCCGGCCAGCTGCTCTGGAGGGATTTCTGCAGGGATCAATAGGATAAACTGGCCGTCTATTATCCAGGTCACATTTACACTGCAGCAAAACCAGAGTTATTCCATTCATTGGATTCCACTTACTGCAAAAACAGAAAAAATCACAAGGAGGTTTTGGTCCAGTTTCCTCTCCAAATATCTCAGTTCACTTGAAATAAGACAAAACTACCTTAAAAGTAACTTTTCAGCAAAATAACTTGTTTTAAGTAAATACATCCTTAATATCAATTTTAGACAAAAATTTACTAATTTTGATTAGATTGGATTGACTTGATATTGTTTTTTACAGTGTGAAACACTTTATACACTGCAAAAACACAAATCTGACCTGGTATTTTTGTCTAGTTTTAGTGTAAACATCTCAGAACCCTTGAAATAAGACAAAAATAACTTACAAGTCATTTTTAATAGGAGCTTGATTGGATTTGACTTGATATAGTTATTTTTTTACAGTGTTAAGCACATTATTCACTGCAAAAACACAAAATCTTACCAGGTATTTTTGTTCAGTTTCTAGTCCAAATATTTTATTACACTTGAAATAAGACAAAACTAAATTTTAGGCAAAATATGGGAGACTGTTTTAAGAAAATAATTTTTGATTAGATTAGGTAAGATTTCTCATTTTTGCAGCGTTAAATACATAATCCACTGCAAAAACACAAAATCTTCAGTAATTTCGACTACTTTCTAGCACACATATCTTAGTACACTTGAAATAAGACAAAACTAACTTAAAAGTAACTGTGTAGTAAGATAAGAGCTTGTTTTAAACTAATTCCTTAATATGGATGAAAAAGTTCTAGTTCCACTGGCAGATTATTTCACTCATAAAAAGACATTTTCCTTTGTTAAAAGTGAAATAATCTGCCAGTGGAACTAGAACTTTTTGTCAGTATTAAGGAATTATTTACTTATAACAAGCTCCTATATCTTGCTGAAAAGTTTCTTGGAAGTTAGTTTTGTCTTATTTCAAATGTACTGAGATATTTACACTAAAACTAGACAAAAACACCTGACATGATTTTGTGTTTTTGCAGTGCACCCCATATTTGTGTTTGGTGTCTACATATTTTGAGCATTTCTGCACCACTAGACACATCTGCCTGGCAGTCGTAACGAAATGCATCATGGGACGTTGAAGGCCCAGAAGGAGGAGGGTCAGACTGGAATGAATATGAATAAAGTAAAACCAGACAGGCCGACCAGGAGGGGCGAGAGTGGGACCGAGACAAAGGAATTTAATAAAATCCAGACCTCTTTGAGCTCTCGTTGTTTTAAAAGACGACTCTGCCGTACGTACAGCTACGCTCTCCATCTCACTGCGAGAGCCGAGCTGGGGGCCACGGCTTTCTAAAAGGCCAAAACGTCACCTCCAGAGCTCATAACCAATTCAGAAATGGAGCTGGACTTCACCTCAAGTGGCCCCAGTAAACTTCACAGACAGGACCTGCTCTGTGTCTGCCGCTGTCCGTATGTTTTCTCATGTAGACACTGTTTTCGCCAAATTATTATGATGTGAAATTAGAAATCACACCTATAAACGACCTAAAGGTTTAATTTGTTGCAATAAAATGTAGAAAAATACCCCACGAAATGGCTTTTGATGCCCAAAAATGTAACAATTTTCCATTTGTAGTGAAAAGAAAAAGTTTGCTGATTGTCTCAGGTCCTGTAGACTACTGTGGAGCTACATTGGGGCCAAAAATTGAAAGTGGAAAAAAAAAATTTATCTGAAAAAATTATTTGAAACTGAAAAACGATTTGAAAGATAAAATAGTAGAATCTGGAAAATGTTTTAAACTGAAAAAAATTAAACTAAAAATAGAAAATTAGACTCAAAAAAGTGTTGACACTGAAGAAAATTTAAACTGAAAAGAAATCATTTGAAACTAAAGAGAAAATATTTGAATCTGAAAAACATTTTTTAAACTGAACCCCCCCCTGAAACATGAAAAAATAACTTGAATCTAAACAGTAGTTTTTATTTTTTTTATTTTTTTTTTTGTCAGTCTCAAATCTTAATTTTTTCAGATTCAAATCGTTTTTCTTTTTTTTTTTTTTTGTTGCATTTTTAGATTTCTTTTGACCAAACTTTATGGTCCTTATTTAGTTCACACACTCAGGTTTTCTGTTTTTTATCAGAGCTGCTTCTGGTTGACAGAAAAAGAGGGAAGAGCCGTCAGTTAGTTGTTTCCATGGCAACCTCCAACCGTCAAGAGCTGCGTAAATGTCAGAAGATAACTGTTTGACAAAGTGAAATGAATTTGAAGAATAAATAAACACATTTTCACAACTTTACATCTATAATAGTATAAACATAAAACCCTGTTGCCTTAGTTTTTGTGGTTTCAGTTGCAAAGAAGACAAAGTAAAAGACTTTTTACCAATTTAAATAATCTACTAATAGTAGTACTTCTTCATCATTATTAATTTACTTAAAATAAGCTCCAAAGTTACTTTTAAGTTTGTTTTGTCTTATCTCAAGTGCAATAATATATTGGCACTAGAAACTTTGTAACAAGATTTTGTGATTTTGCAGTGCATTCCTCAGTACTGAGCTAATTTGTTTTTGTTGACTAATTTCATTTAAAATTTGTAAAACAGCGTAAAAACCTGAAATTCCTCACACATTATTTTGTCATCTTTAAGGAAAGGATTGAAATAATTATTCCTGCTGTTATTTTCTAATGTTTTGGTGAAAAATAGCGAGCTTCATTAAAATTCATCAGAGAATCTTTACTGCCATCTACTGGCAGTTCTAATTCTCTACAATCAAATGTCTGCAGTTTCATTTCCCCTGTATTTGTTTACATTCACTGCATTATTGTTATTCAATTTCCAAGCGTTTTTCACAGACTTGTTTTATTTAGAAATGGTAAAACTTTGATAAATAAGAAACCAACATTGGCATGTCTGTGTGTTTAGGTCTGGTGTAAGAAGTAAAGTAAATTATTTCATTAAAATGGACCAACATCTACAGTCCAAAATTTTTCATGCTAGATTTAGATTTTAAATATATTTTTATTTGACCTAGAAATAATGCAGCTTTAATTTAAACAAAGGAGTATTAAAAATGATTTATGGCACTTTCTCATAATAATAAATTACTTTTTGTTGGCATTTATATTAATCAACCCCTTATTATAGTTGCTAAATAACTTTCTGCATGTTTCAACTTGTATTTTGATTATTTGAAGGTCAAATGTCTCCTCGTCATCACCTGAATTTTTAACTCCCTTCACAGATCATTCTATCAAATTCAAATATGGGTTTATCAGGGAAATGGAAACGCTTATTTTGAAAATCACACGAGTCATGTGATCAACAACCGGATGTTACCACTGGCGGAAATGAAATGGCGCGACATGTTTTTAACATCTTCTCGAGCAAACGGATTCATCACGTGTGATAGTAATTCTGTTTCTGATGTAATGGAAACACCGGAATTGCTGAATGCGGTTACCACATGACGTCACACTTCCTGCTTCCGGTTACCCCGCCGCCATTGGAAGCAGCGATGCTTGGATGTTGTTGGATTCCAGGGTGTAAAAAACAGCAGTAAAGAGGAGTTTTAATTACATCCAGTGAAGGTGAGCAAACTTTACTTCTAAATACTGAGTGTCTTGCTAATATCTGGCGGAAACAAACACAAATAATCTGATACGGCACGAGCTTTATCTGATCACTTAATTAGCGGTTAGCATATTTTCAAATGTTTCTAAAAATAACTCGGTAGTTTATTACGGAAGAGGATTAGGGCCACCTGGAAAAAAAACAAATTCTAATTTTAATCTCAGAATTCTGACTTTAATCTCAGAATTCTAAAAAATAAATAAATTTTTTAAAAAAAAGAATTCTGACTTTAATCTCAGAATTTCAAAAAATTCTTTAAAAAAACAACGAATTCTGACTTTAATCTCAGAATTCTGACTTTAATCTCAAAAATCTAAAAAATTCTTTAAAAGAAGAATTCTGACTTTAATCTCATAATTCTGACTTTAATCTCATAATTCTGACTTTAATCTCAGAATTTTAACTTTAAAGTCAGAATTCTGACTTTAATCTCAGAATTTTAACTTTAAAAAAAGAATTCTGACTTTAAAGTCAGAATTACATTTACAATGTGCAGAATATAAAGTCTTTCGTGACGCTGATGAACTTTAAGCACTTGAAATGCAACCACACATGCGATCAATTCCCGTTGTAACAACTGATCACAATGTCATCTTCCTCGTTGTATGACTGATCAAACACAAATGACTTGTTGACTATTTATTGCTAAATATTTAACATGTAGAGCAAAAAAAGCCCTAAAGCTTAAAAGTAGACGTTGCTCCTTCTTTGTAGCGTTGTTTACCGGTTATGTTGAGCCCTAGAAGTATTTTATTGAAATTATATATAAAAAATTAAGTTAGGGATAAAACACTCTTTTAGTCACGTATTTAATGTATTTTATTTGTCTTATTAATTTAATTGTTTAAAACATTCTGTCTAGGCGCAGAGGTTTTACAGAGTCTGAGCTGCGTGCTACGTCACTGTTTTAGTAACGGAAGTAAAGTTATAACAAGAAAAATAAACTTTTTTTTCTGTGCCTAATGCCTGGCTGTTTAAGAGAGAACAATTCCAAAACAATACACACAGACTGGGGCAAATAAAGTTGCCGAAACTGAAGAAGGACTTCTGTCTGTTTCAAGAGTGCAAGAGTTACGACTAAGATGGCTTAGTAGTCTGAGCTTGTGGGAGCTATAGCTGTGTTTTCATTTCAAATGTACAAAAGATTTTGTTGATATTCCGCTAATGTCGAAAAAACACAATTTCACATTTGCATTTTTTTTTCCATTAAATGCAAAACGCAATTAAAATGAGTCATTAAAAGACATGCCACGACATCATCGTCCAACCACTTCCTGTCGTCGTCTTTGTCGTTTCCGCCAGAAGTAACATCCTGTTGTTGATCACACATGACTCACGTGACGGAAGTTTAGCAAAATACTAAAGTTTTTTTGAGTAATTCGAGAGCAGAAACTTTTTTATCGAAAAGCGTGGCTATTTGTTTCCATTAAACAAATTTATTTTCATAATTTCAATTTAAAGGTCAATGGAAATGCAGCTTATGAGAGTGTAGCACTCAACTGAGGAGATTAAGCAACATGCAATGACATAACCTTTTTCAAAAACAAGTTATTGAATCCATTTCCCTCCTAATGAAACTGGAGCTTTGGTGGTTTATTCTGGGTGGTCTTGTGATTGTGTGGTTGCTACTTTCTGTGCAGCTTCTTGATCAAAGTTTTGTTTGCTTTATTCATCACCATGTTGGCCTGAATCCAAAACAAATCGTCCATCTACAGCTCAGAAACTTCCTTTCATCATGTTCTGGCCTGGGCTGTGTTGCAAGGCGCCCGCCATCTTGCCCAGGTCATTATTTAGGTTGAGTCTGGTAACATCTGGTGGTGATCAGAGCTGCGTAACCGCCATCTTAGTATTTACAACTAGGAAACGCTTTGGGGAAAATAGATACTGACGGTCCTTCCTTCCGTCCGGTCCGGTCCAGTCCGTCTTTCTCTGTCCATTTCCTTTTTTAGTTTGTCAAAGAAGCAAAACTCCTCCTATCGTTCTCATTTCACTTCTTACAGGAGCTCCTCCTAGTGGCCTGGAGTGACATTACACCCCATAACCCAACATAGAGGAATCAAATCGATTGATGGGTTTGTAAAGGTAAACAGAGATTAAAAATGCTTACATTGGAAAAGACAAGTAATTACAAGTCAGAAGAACTTCTCCCTCTGTTATGAATAACTGAAAACAAGATGGAGGTCAGCGTCCTGGGAGCAGTTACTGCTCTCTGATGATGAGGCCCTTCAGGCTTCGCCGCCATAAAAAGTGTCAACCTATTAGAGTAAAGTAACATTTCTGGCATGCGGCGGCTGCACTTAAAGCACAATTTGTTCAGCCGTATTAGTAATTCACCCACTCAGACTGACCTGCTCCTCCCGGGCTGACGGCCCTTCAATTATTCATCTGGAGGCAACGGCAGCTGGAAACATGGACGCCATCATTCACACTCCTCTTTCTTTCTTTCTTTCTTTCTTTCTTTCTTTCTTTCTTTCTTTCTTTCTTTCCTTCCTTCCTTCCTTCCTTCCTT
>CAEFZX010031956.1:0-14158 GCA_903066825.1 Alfaro cultratus
ATATATACAAGTGACTATTTACAGGCTTGGTCATAAGTAATACTATTTCTGTATTTGTCTGACATTCTTGTAATGGACAAATATAAAGACTTTAGTCCCTTTTAATCTGAATGACTGCTATGTTCAGCAAAAAGTGTTTTCTTTGTAAGGTCCTTCTGGTTGCTTTCATTAAGTTTAAAAATAATATTGTATTACAGCAATCTTGCATTGTAGAAAAATTCTATTAATTTATTAATTTAGCATTCTGTTTACTAATGTTACCTTTGTTCTTGTTTTAGGCCATCATGAAACCCAACAATTCAAAGCACTACAAGCCAACACTTAAGTGCACTTTTTTGTTAAAATAATATGGCCCTTTAAACACTAGAGGGAGACAAAAGATTGAGAAAAATGTGTACAGCTTGGCCTGTCTCAAAAATGTTTAAGGAACAGTACAGTTTGAATAAATAAAATACAAATGGTAAAGGTCAACCTGATTATGAAGATATCATTCTAATAGATGGGCTCCTGTAAACCATCTGCAAATGTTTAAAGCAATTTTCAGTCAGTGAGCCAAATTTGTTTTCTTTTAGTGAGCAATTGACTTCAAACCGGCCCACCCAGAAGTGTGCTTTCTAATATTAGTTACTGGAACCTCATTGCTGTTTCACCTGCTGTGAAGCAGATGCAACTCAGGCTGCCACACATGTACACAAACTCAGCTGAAGAGCTAGGAGATCACTTGCAGATGAAAAAGAGTATTGAAACGGTGGGCCGCTTCAACAGTTCAACTGTGCACAATTAAGTGGGCCTCTGCTGAATCACTGTAATGTTGCAAGACTTATCAATGTGAAGTAGGACTCTAGAACCCAGGACAATTGACTTGGTAATGGCTTATTAAAGACTGAGTTTTAGCATCTAAATGAATCCTATTTTTCATTGTTCATTACATATTGTTTTGGAATAACTAATCACAAAACAAACCTTTTTTGTGACAGTTTTTGAACTTCTAAGGAATTTTCAGTGATTAATGTTTTTCTTAGGCATGCCTTTTTTAACCAATCACAGTAGACTCTTGACTGTTTACTGCTGTTCACTAAACATGTTGGCCAAATGGATTCCATTCATTTTGTTGATTGTGATCAAATCCTTTATACTTCACAGTTCAAACAACCTTTCACTAAACAACTGCTCACCAACTGTTCTGCTTCTTACTCACAAAACACCAATAAAAGAGCGTTGGTTGGCTCAATGCCATTGAGTATGGAAGCATTAAAAGTGACTATAACACAAATGGCTAAAATAACCAATGTATTTTTTTTTTTTTTTTTATGAAGCACTTGATGATTCACACTAAACACAACTATTCACTCCTGTTTTCATTATTCTTGTTTTTTTTTTTTTTTTTTTATGATATGAGCTCTTCTAACTGAAAACACTGCTGACCATGGAATAAAATCCCAATAAATTCACCCTCGGATGGAATAATAATCAGTAAATCTAGGACAGTATGTTACAGAACATCTGTTCAATGTAGAATAATCCAATTCATGTTCGATCAGTTGATGTCATTTGATTTTTAAACTAGTGATAATAAAACACAAACAATTAATTAAGCTCTGAATTAAAACTTTCAAATCAAAAATTACCTTTAGCATGAGTAGCCAGCTGCACTGTAAACCAACAATTACAGTTGGTTTACAATGCAGCTGTAAACCAAAGTTGCTTACAGTTTAGGCATCGTAGCGGGGTGCACATGGAAATAGGCAATAAACCTGTTTACGCAATTGACTTTTTCAAAGACTTGTGGCGCTCTCTAGCTTATGGCTGGGTAGTGAGCCATAAGCCAATAACTCTTTATGTGAATCCAACACCTTGGCACACATTTAACTTAAACAGTAAAAATGGGTAAATAGATCAAATACATTAACGACAGAATGGATTCACATTTAATTGATGGTAACAAACCAAACAGCTCTTCGAACTTTGTTAACTATTTTTGCAATTGTAGCAGTGTGAGATAACTCCTTACTAATAGAGAAGGAGGTGAAATCAGTGTTTCTTTACGGTAGTGTGTGCGTGTCTACATGCCCCCTACCCTAGCCCTCCACCCCCTCTTTACAGGACTGCCAGCCCGTCTAGAGTTATTCCAGGAATGCGTTGAACATGGCTGCCGCGATGAAGGCGCAGAAAACGGGACTGCTGGAACTTCGATTGACCGTGGACCGCTGGATCCGTGTGCTGGCCACGCTTACCGAGGACACTCTCACCGTAAACCCCGGTGAGGGAGCCGAGGAGCCCGCGAAGCCCAACCCGAGTCCCGCAGGTGCTGTCAACGGAGACCCTCCGAACCTCAGCTCGTCCCCGGTCCCGGAAACCATCACCAACGTGAAGCGCACCGTACGAGTGACCAAACAAGATGTGGGAGGACTTGGAATTAGTATCAAAGGTAGGGTAATTTTAGGAGAAGACTTCGTAATAGGCGGTGAATTACTGTCAGTAAGTTTGACTTGGAGTTTGAGAGCATTCAGTAACGACGAAGAACACAGCAGCCAGCCTTCAAACTCACCTTAACTCCTAAAGACATACACTAGTCACACTTTTAGGAGTTTTCAAGCACAGCTACTCTTTTGCATTACAAGTTAAGCTATATTTGCAAGTATTCGTGTGCGAAGAAATATGACAGCAGTGTTTTTTCTTAAGCCGTGACTCACCTAGACAGAGGAACCATTTCAGTATCCCAGACTCACATGGGAGCAGGTCCTGTAACGTCTGGCTGGATCAGGGATCCGCAATCTATACAGTCTGAGGATACATGTTTACCCTAATTTTCCAAAGACTTAGTCTTTGAGGTGAAACAAATGCAGGGATGTGCAGGTTAGATCAGCTGCTGATATCAGCTGAAATCTAAATCTGAAATCTAAACACACCTCTCAGCATCATTCTTTTCTTATAAGCATACGTCTTTGCGTGTCCATTTTTTTTTTTAGAATGACTTGATTTTCAGAATGAGTTAATTGAACTCTTTTTTTGACTCAAAAGCCTAGTTTTTTTCTAATGCTTGATCAGTGCTTTTCTGTCTGCAATTTGCAAAACGTTGAAGGTATTCTAATCTAAATTTGATTTATGCATATTGAAGTATTTAACATTTGAACTATAAAAGCAGGCAGCTACAAGTCCTCTAAAGTGTTCAAGGATTATTGCTATTCCTGGGCGACTGTGGTTCCCTCAAATCCCTGCAAAGTATACACTAATAAGTAAACAAAATGAGTAATCAATTATTTGACTTCATACTGAACCTATATTGCAAAAGACTCACAAGTTATTTCACATTTCCTGCTTTCAAACTCACTCATGGCACTTGGAGAATTATGTTTTTGAATATGTTTAAGAAAATTAAAATATTTTTTTGTCGCTTTTACAAAAAATAGGTCTTGTGAATGTTAGAATTTTATACTTGCAAAGGAGAGCATGAACGTTTTCAAACAAAACGTTCTTATGAGTGTGTGCTGATGAGATACACTTTTGCAAACCTGATTCCAGTGATAACCGTGGTGTTCTTCGGGGTCCTCTGCTTAAACAGCTCCTAAGCTTACTTGTGCCTTGGGCCAGTCTTGGGTAACATTTCATAACAAAATAAATAAATAAAAGGCATTGGCAGTCATATTCAACTAAGACTGCAAGTGAAATGCTGGGAAGTTGTTTACACTTTGCATTTGTAATGGTTTGTAGTTAACACTGTCTTTATGACAACTAAGCACACATAATTCACAATTCAATCATAATTACAAACTCATTTTCAGATAAATTAATTTGTAATAGAGAAGCACTAGTCCTGAAGTAGTTTTAATGGGAAATAGAAAGATAGTGCACTAATTTGTTGGCAATAGAGGCACTGCTACATGTTTCTTCTTAAAAAAACACTATTAAATATCATTCAACATTAGAGAATATGTTTATTGGGTGAAGTAGCTTCTTTGAGAGCTTTATTCAAAAAGAGACAAAGTCAAGCACAGAATCTCTGGTCCAAGTGAATCTTCTGTTGAAAGGAAAAATAAAAGAGAACAGAAAGTTATTAGCAGCATTCCAGATTTTGGCCCTTCCCACAAAATGGATGCTGGAGATATGATATTTATTTTAACCAGTGCAAAAACCTATGAAAATACACCTTTATTTTTGCCATCGATATTTTGAAAGTCTTCTCTTGTTTAACTGTAAATGCTGAAAATGGAAATCATTTCCATTAAACAGATGCAAAAGAGGAAACCCATAAAGTTGTGGATTTCTCATTTTTTGTAAGCAGAACACAGTGATTTCCTTTTTCTTCCCATTTGCACCACTTTACTGTGTAGAAAATTGTTAAAGCAGTCACATATAAATGTGTCACCTTTTTAAGTTCTGGTTAACAATATGACATAAACAGCTATCTCCACAAAAAATGGACAATCATTCTTGGCCTTTTGTAGATTATTGTTTCCTTTAAATTAACAAAAGATAGAAGCAGCTGCACAGACTACTGATGCACATCCCGGTTACAACAATGTTGCATCTTTAACTTTTCTGTGAGGTAAGACTGACCTTTCTATACAGTATCTTGCAAGTCAAGCTATCATTCTTGTCTCTTGTAGTGCTGTGCTACCAATAAAAACCTTTTAATCATTCTTTTTCTTCGATCTGCATTATCTTTGAGACAAGATCACTATGAGAAGAAGAATGAAGGAGTGAACTTTGGAAGACAATGTAAATGATCAAATAATAGACTAAATAAATCAATTTATAGCATGGTAAATTAAAACGAGCTCAACAATTTTCCATTTATTTTGGATATTTAAGAAGTCTTTCAGTTCCAGTGTTAAATATTCATTAGTTTTTAAAGTTTATTGATCTTTGTTCATCTGTTCTTGCATTATTATGCCATTAACATTGTATTACTTGAAAATGGTCTCTAAGCAACAACATTATCGTTTATCACAACAACTTATGTTCAGCAATAAATTGTCCCATTTTATGGTCTGCCTCTTATTGTGACAGACCTAATTTTAATTGTATTTCCTGGAAGTTAGCATCCTATAATTGTAACACTCTCAAAAACAATACGAATAAAAAAAGGACCAGAAGTTTAATATATGTGTTTTGTTGCTGAGTTTATTGCAACTTTGTGCTATTTAGCACAAAACTGTCATTTTGTGCCAAATAACAGTTTAATATATTCAGTGTCTTTGTCTGTGATTTGTTTGTGCCAGGAAACTTTAAGTAGTGGTGTGTGCAGTAGTCTAACAATGCAGTAAATGTGAGATAAGAAATGTTTTACTTTTATCTTGACTGTACGCAGTATGTGTTTGAACTTGCATTGGAGTAAGCTACTACTTCTTCCTCTTGCAAACTTTATTCTCACAGGTAATCATTTAACTGCCGAGTGTTGGCTGATGCACAGGGTCCGCTTGATGGATTGTTTTTAACTTGTGCTATTGTCATGCTGCAGAAATGGTTCATCATTGTGAAAATGTTTATTTATTCCCCTCTAGTTTTGTCAACAACAACAGAACAAAGCTAGGCCCTAATGACATAAATGCAATGTCCGTCTTTTCAGAAATGGGTGGTTATGAAAATGAGACAGCATGTTATTAAGACGAAGTCAGAGCTGGCAGCCTGTTGGCTTGACATTGTTGTGATGCTGGCTGCTCCAACGCAAAGAAGAAGAAAAAAAAACTGCAGCAAAGTTGCACAAAGAGCCTGCTGCAGATTAGATGGGGCATGGAATAAGCCAAAGAAGTGAAATGAGAAAGAACGGAAGGAAGAAAAATGTCGGGAAAGGTGTCAGACTGAAGCAGGGAAATGCAAATGAAAGAGGGTAGAAGTTGTTGTGGGTTAGCTGACACCACATTGTGAACAGCTGAGTGGAGCAGTCTGCAGCAGTCAGTTGTCATTGGCCTAAGATGAAAGCTATGTGGCTGGGAGTGGAGTACTCCACTGGTGTTAATTTTAGGGAGCCCACCCCAGTTTGCTGAAGAGAACTGAGGCAACCTTTACTCGCATGTCTAAATTTAAGAGGGGAGGCTGGGAAGCTAGACTTCTGGTCTCTGGATCAAGGCGCTTTTCTTAGTGAGAAAAAATGTTTCTGCTGACCTTTTAAGGGATTTTTTCTGTTGTTGTAAGCTTCTCATGTTCAGGACAAGGGGTTTCCCAAAATAAGATGCAACAGAACATAAAAACTAAGCCGAAGTCGTAAACATCACAAAAAAAACTATCCAAGTCATTGTTTTAGTGACCTTGAAGAGAACAATGGCTGCTTCATAATATTTGGAAGTATTGTCTTAAACCCATTGTTTGATGTTTGCTTTGCTTTTCATTAGCCCTGTAAGAAACTTGTCCAATAAAGTTAAAAGTGCTGACTATGCAACAGTTGTGACAGGAGTACTCTCCCAACAAGCGCGCTGTTAGCACAAAATTACCTAATTAGGCCCATGTCAGTACTGTGCATGTCAGTACAGTTCAATTACCTGTCATGAGTAGTTCGAGTAGCTCCACCTTATCTCCACAACTGCCACCCACCTGTCAGCTGACTGACAGGTTCTCCAGCCAGAAGGTGCTGAAGTATTTGATATGAAAAGTTATAGAAAGGAAAGCAATAACATGCAAAGTGGATAAATGTGGTGCTCATAATAATGGTTATTTTCACTGAAATATGTCAAAGCTGTTTATTCACCAGTCATGTCAGTAAATTATATTTAAGACTAGAGAAAAACATCAATGTACATGACAAGAGGATACAAATGAATGACAAAGCTAGGAAAAGGTTAAAGTGTAAACAGTGCCATTAAAACAGAAGATTTCTTACATATTTCTTTGGCACACTTGTATGTTTCAGATAGTCAAACAAAATTTACTAATAGAAAAAAGTTACCACACCTGACCATATACAAAAAAAATAATTGACCCTGTTTTTAAATCAAAATTATAACTGATTAACAACATTTTGTTTTGGACAGATGAGTTAAATGTCAGTAGCCACATACACATGAAGTGGGCATGGACATATTACTCATCATAGCCTGATTTACTTCAAGGACTAATGTCAAATAAAGTAATGGATTTTCATTCGCTTGAAGGAGTGCACTGCCATTTTTAAGGTTTTAGGACTACAGCAAAGAACAGGAAGTGCCTTTGCCTAAAATGCCGAAAATATAATGTAAAACTGTTGAAGCTTTCCAGGATGGGTCACCCTAACAAATTTTCTCCAAAAGCACACGGACATCTTATCAAAGATGTCACAAAATTATTTGCTGCCAAAGGGTGGCACTACCTGTTATTACATTTAGAGGCAATTACTTACTTTTGATATCTGCATTCTGTATTAATTCAGGTCTCTGATATTACAATTATTTTGAAAATCTAAACCTTTTGACCTAAACAAAGTAAAATTTGTGAGAATACTTTACCACACTTTACCTCATGCTGCCTTTCACCTTTATTTACCTTAGTTACTCTCTTATTGTAACCTGGATT
Source organism: Alfaro cultratus (assembly GCA_903066825.1). Taxonomy (NCBI): domain Eukaryota; kingdom Metazoa; phylum Chordata; class Actinopteri; order Cyprinodontiformes; family Poeciliidae; genus Alfaro; species Alfaro cultratus. The sequence continues at coordinate 7,486 of CAEFZX010031956.1, forward strand.
CATTTTACAGCTGCTGTAAAATTATTTTGACACAAATGACACTGCCTTGTCACTCTGATACTTCTTACACTGTTATCTTCTTGCTGACTCAAAGGAGCAAGACATTTCCTATTTCTCCAGAGGAAAGGAGAAGTGCAACTAGCAAAGTGCTGTGATTAGCACTCTAGTGGCATAAGATGACCCAAAGTCATGTCAGCTTTAATAAATGTCAGAGTTCATCTTCTGTTTCTGAGTCAGTTTGCCCCTTAGTCTATTTGTACCCCCTTTTTGCACTTATACTTAGATGCCATTTTATCTAAGTTTATTTCCATTTTGAACCAGAAAACCAAATCAAAACTATGCCTACTTATTTTAATAGTTAAATATATTAAAAAGATAGATACATCATAAAAAGTTAAAAATTCATGCATAGTTAATTTAAATGTATTTTGCTTTCCTCAAATTTTACAGCACACTCTTTCCAGTTGAGTGTTGTTCTTATTTAACCAGTTGACTACGGTAATAGAAAATATGAGAGATTATCAAATTATGTCTAGGTGTCATTTCTGGTAGGTAATATTTACAAATTGTGAGTCACATAAGCACATTTATTCACAGAAGACAGTGAGAACAATGAAAGAAAATTCCATTAAACCAATGCTCATGCTAGACTATTGCTAATATTAAACAATATTAGTATTAGTAACTTTAAATTCCCGATATATTTACAGTTTTGTGCAGTGGTAGTAGTCCTCTGACGCTCAAATGTTTCTAAGTAATGATAGGAGATTATGGTGCTCTGTAATTTAGAAAAGATAGGTGGTGCAAAAAGGGTCAAAGGTAATTTCAAGGTAAGTGAAGCTTCTTATGAAAGGAACGTGTTCAAAGTTTAATATTTCAGTTGGCCGAGACAGCTTTGATTGGGGTGAAAGGTCAGAAATGTGGGTGCCAGGCAATTTAAATTGTTAAATCCTTGCATGTAACATTTCCATTGCCTTTACGGACATGCGTGTTATAGTTGTGGGTTTAATCTGTTAAATTACCTTTTTGTTGTATTTAAGATTTAAACATTCTACCAAGACATTTTCCTTACTTGTTTTCAGTTTTTTGTTTTTTTTTTGGTGAATTTCAACTTGTTTTGTTGCTGTGATTTCAGTTTTCAAGTGGTACAATGATACAGTCACTTTCAAGCCATGAAATATATTTTAAGAAGAATAAGAAAGCAGTTGTTTTTTTTATCTTTATTTTTAGTTGGCTTAGGACTGTGTAACTCTCCCCTCTCATTTGGCACTAGCCCAAAATGTTCCCACACTGCAGCTGTGAAGTGCTTCTTTTAAACATGGACCATCTGGTCCAACAGTATTGTTTCATACTTTTGCTGTTGGGGTGAGGCAGTCAAAGGAAGAACTGTTCTGGGGGGAATGTGAATGCGTACTTGCAAGTCTTCTTTGTTTGCCACAGTTTCCTAAAACAGTTCTATGACATGCATTAGTATGTGCCTCTAGTCGTAATCTAACTGTAGATATGAGTGTTGGTCTTTTTTAGTTCTGATATTATCTTAACCTGTCTATCTAGTCCTGGTGTCCCTAGGTTTCTGTTTGTGCCTCCCTGTTTTTGTGGCACAGCTTCATGCTTTAATCCAGAAAAAAACAAAATAGAAGAAATTTACCTCAGCTTAATCTGTTGATGTGCATGAAAGTTTTTATGTATTGCAATATTTAATTTTAACATGAATTTTCTCTTTTGATTTTGATTCTGATTCATTGTGGTTTAGAGCTTGTATGAAGTAGCTGTGCCCTCCCCAACTGTTACCTGCCCACTCATCTACATCAGCTCCAGCTTCATTCCTCTGAGTATTGTGGTTGAACAAAGCAATAAAAAAGGGTCAGGTACTAGGATGAAAAAAAAAGAAAAAAAGAAAACATAAAGAGATTTGGCGGGAGGCCTATTAAGATTACAGTGCTATGAGTATTTGCCCTTTGCAATTTTGCTCTGTTTTAGCTTCTTTTCACAAATTCAAGATGGTCAATTATGTTATGATTATCAGTCAAAGATAACCTCAGTAAATATAAAAAGCAGTTTTGAAATCATTAGGTTACTTTTTAAAAAAAGAAAAGTGATCCAAACTAACTTTGCCCGAGGTGGTAAAAGAAATTGCCCCCTAGCCCTGATAACTGGTTGTGCCACTGTTGGTGGCAGTAACTGCTGTAAAGCATGTGTCATAACATTTCTCCATGTCTTTTACATGGGGAAATTTTGGCTATCCTCTTGCAGATTTGGTTTTATTCAGGAACACTAAAGGTATTTGAATGACCAGTTTAAGGTTGGATTAAGGTCCCGACTTTGAATACATCAAACCATTATTTTGGCTTCCTTGATCCATTCAGAGGCAGATTTGATGTTCTTTGGACCATTATTTTATTGAAAAACCCAAGTGTTTAATCTCATGACTCAATGCCTCTACATGCTCATTTAGTATTTATTTTGTATCAGAATTTATGATTCCATCAAAACATTTTTTCACACTATTGTATATGAAAGCTTGTCTTTGTTGAAGCAAAATCTATAGACAGAAGGGATGATTTAAAACTTTTGCACTGCAGTCTGTGGAATATATTGAAAGGAAAAACCCTGAAGACACAACCTCTTCAAGATGTATTCAAAAATTTATGGAATCTAATCCCCATTTTAGATTATTGCTAGCTGGAAGGCTGGACTGCCATCTCACATTAATAGTGACATTTCTCGTGAAGAGTGGCAGCCCACAGCAACAAGTAGATACACTGACGTACTACCTGACCTTCGCTTAACGACAAAGAGAGAAAAAGAGGGAGAGGGTGCGATAGGAAGCTGCTGAAATTAGTACATTGGGAGTAATTGCTACTAAATGTCTGTCTTTGTGTGCTTTTACTGCAGTTCACGTACATACCCTTAATTTAGAGGCTTAAATATGAGGAATACAGCAGTCAGGGTAATAGCAGTTGTGGGACAGGGCTTAATTTAGAATTTCAGCTTCTAACTTGGCACTCATGATCCTTGTTTTGTGACTTAACAACTAAGCCCAGTGAAGATTTTGTCACCTTCACTGTTAATCGCTAAGGACATTTTAAAATTTGTATATTCACTTTTAGATTGTGTAATATGAAATGGTTTAATATAATAATTCTGTTCAAGTTTTTCTTAGTTGCACTGTGCCAAAGTTAATGTGCAGTTACTTGAAGTATTCCTGAATTATTTTCAAAATGAAGTAACAATATGTTCTCTCTTTTCTCACACAGGTGGAAAGGAAAACAAAATGCCCATCCTCATTTCAAAAATTTTTAAAGGCCTTGCAGCTGACCAGACAGAGGCGCTTTACGTCGGAGATGCCATATTGTCTGTCAATGGTTTTGACTTACGAGAGGCCACGCATGACGAGGCTGTGCAGGCACTAAAAAAAACTGGCAAAGAAGTCATCCTTGAAGGTAACATATTTTTCATTCGCAGACAGAGAAAAAAGTAAAGAAATCTTTGTCTCTGCTTCTTCTTCTTTTGGAAAAATCCCCATATTATTCTTATTCATTCCTGCCAGCAGAAATCAGTGGAAATCCTCCTGCGTTACATGTTCACAGTCAGGCAGAAAAGTGTTGATATCAGACATCTCAGCTGGCACTGCTCTCTGATCCGTAGTGTCAAGAATCACATCATGGGTTTCCCTTCCCCCCCAGAGGATCTGATAGTGGAGTGAAGAGAGAAAAGAAGCTTGGAGGCTAACTGAGGCAGTGTTGTGTAGGAGTGTTTGAACCCAAATCCATTTTTTTTCTTCTTTTTTGATGTTTTGACATGTATGTCTGACCTGGAGATGACAGGTTTACCTGATGCCTATCGGTAAATTGAGGTTTGGATGGATTTAAATTTGTTTTGGCGTAGTATAAGAATTACAGAAATAACATTCCTTGCTTTATACCTTGTAGGCCTATGACCTTTCCAAGTGTAACTTTGAAAATTTCGTTACTATTTTATCACTACTAAACAATCACAAAAATATGTATGAGAAAAAGTTAAGATTCAGTGTTCTTCTTTGCTGCATTTTATCAAGATTTTCTGAATCTAACTCATTCTTGGCACCACTGCAGTATTAAAGGTCAGATCTTCTTTTATGTGTCCAGCAACAAACAACTACTACTGCTGCCCTCAAGGCAATTGTCAGTGCTCTGTGAAATTCTGAACACAGACGGCTTTGACTGAGTTGAAGGTGAAACTTCTTCTATCGCATTAAAATATCTGGGAAGTGTGAACAGTAGCACTTAAACATGTCTGATAAGTGCTTTCAGGAAGATAAATTAGCCTGGCTGGTTTGGTGCTTTTGGCAGGAGACAAAAAATGCAATAAACATATATTAATTAAACTTGTACAGCAATTCATGCAGTGGAAAGAAGTTGAGCTCTCTGTCTCTCTCATGTTATGTGAATTGTGATCTTTTCCTAATAGATGTTTCATTCCGTCACTGTGTTACATTCATAGGGTCTGAGCTGTCTGTTTGCATCACTTTGAAATATTGCAGGGAGATATTTTGTGAGGTTTCAGGTTTCCCAACTCCACATATGTGACACAGCTGGAAGTAGTTTAACCATTGTGCACTATTGAGTTTTTCTAAATCATGTGATTTCAATGTGCTTCGTGGTTGCTTAGCAGCCAGAAGAGCAGGGAAAGGGCAGTACTGACCAGCTCTCAGGTGTAATGCGAATGTTTGTGAACTTTTTTACCATTTACATTTTTTTTTTGTTTGTTTCGAAAGGAAAACAGCTAGCATCCCTTTTGACCTTAATGTCACACCTTCTATCAAAATGGAGATGGAATAATCAATGTGTGGACATGGGAGGGTCAGATAAATATAACAGACCAAATGAAACCATAAAACCACAGCTGCCTCCATTTCCGCCCAGCAATATTTACTGTCCTACTGGGTGTGTGTGTGCGTGTGTGTGGGTGTGTGTGTGTGCATGTGCGTGTGTGTGTGTGTGTCTGTTTATATGTGACTGTGAGGACACATGTTCTGAGTCCATTCTATGTTTTTGTACTTTTGCTTCTAGTTAAACTTTTTGTCTTCATTAAACCTTTTCTTCAGTTGAAGAAAAATGAGAAAAACTATAGGGAGAATAGCTTCACATCTCATAATTTTTCATCTAACCTATTGAGGTGTTCATGTAGTCAGTTCGCCAGCCAAGACAAAACTTGTTTGTCTTGTGCACACATTTAAATTCCCAGTTACCGAGCAATAAAACTGTGCATTTACCCATGTGTGCATGAAATGCATAGAAGGGAGCTCTGGGATACTTGTTGTACAGTGCCATAGGAAGCATTCACCTCCTTGTATATTTTACCCTTTTTGCTGCTTTTACAAATCAGTGATTTGGATTTTGAGACTTTGGCTTTTTTTAAAGTGATTTAGAAATCTAGCAAATTTGTTTTAGTAGCTTATAAATGTGCGATCTAGGTTATATTTTATAGCTTATGTATGTTAATCTCATAAAGAAGCATTCTGATTTATTTTTAAAATGTCTGTATGTCTCAAATCAAAGACCAAAAAAAAAAAAAATGAAAGAAAGAAAAAAAGTTGATTGACTGAGCTGGTCTACATGGAGCAATGTTATGAATTTTGTGTCTTTATAGTGTTGACCAATGTCAGATTTATTTTTATTTTATTTGTACTGTGTCTTCTTTCCTTTTAAGGTTTATAAGGTTATGTCTGTTAAATAGACATAACCTAATTGCAGTAAGTGTGTCTTAAGTAATTGCAGTATAAAGACGTGGGTGTCTGTAAGTAATCAGTATTGCTAGCTGCTATTATAACATGAAGACAAAAGAAACCTCCAAGCAAATCAGAGAAAATGTTATTGAAAAGTATATGTTTTCAATTTCTCTTAAGGCACTGAACATTCCCAGGAGGGAAATATACAATTTAAAAAAAGAGGACTGGAAGACTGTAGTAAGTGTGAATATCAAGGTCCAAGTTGAGTTTTTCCCTGCACTCTTTAATGTTTGTGTTTGATTGATGTCCATGTGTCCCATCATTCCACTTTCTGGAACACAATATTTTGTAGCACGAATAATTTAGCATTCTCTTGCCAAATTAATGGACAAAATGAAGGGCACCTACTTAGTAAAGTGACCTTAGCTATTATAACAAATCTAAAAGGACAGCCAGGAAGAAAATGGGACAAATCATGCCAAATTTTATTTTCCCCTCTAAATCATTGGCCTTTTCCATGCTTGTTGTGCTGCTGAGTCAGAGATGAAGTTGCGAAAGCACCAGAACTGAGTCAGCACAAACAATAAGTTTTTTGTAAGTTTGATCATAGCACCTTGAAAAAATATTCATATTACCGTATTTTCCGGACTATAAGTCGCATTTTTTTTCATAGTTTGGCCGGGGGTGCGACTTATACTCAGGAGCGACTTATATGTGAAATTATTAACACATTATTATGTCATATCACATGTTATTTTCACACTAAACCGCAAGAAGGCGTTCTAGGCCTGTGTTCTTCTACCTCTGGAGTTAGCGGAGTTGTTTACAAGCGACACCGAGGATGAAGATTTCATTGCGTTTAGTGATTTGGAGTGACACGGATGGTTTGGTAAACTTGTTAGCATGTTATTTATGCTATAGTTATCTGAATAACTCTTAATATGTTATGTTAACATACCAGGC
>CAEFZX010031958.1:0-11317 GCA_903066825.1 Alfaro cultratus
CCCCCACCCACCTTCTTCCATCCCCTTTCAGTTGGATCTCTTTCAAAATAAATGCCATTAGTGGCCAAAAAAAAAAAAAAGTGAAGTTCATGCTATGTTAGGACAGGAGACAAGATGTTTCCATCCCTGAAATTACGATGCATAGAATCACATATCTAAGTCTAAACTGTGTTTACTCACAGAGAGTAAACACAATAGAAATGTTAATGTGATACTTTTACTTTTACTAGAGTACATTTTTGTCTGTGTATTTGTACTTTTACTTAAGTAAATTTTTTGAGTACTTTCTCCACCACTGGTGAAAACTATATAATTAAGAACAGAGAAACTAAAACACAACTAAATTACTGCGCATGGCAAACCAATAATGAAAATAATTCGCAACACAAAATAATTCACATGCGAAAACCAAAAGCAAGAACAGCCACCAATTATGACACACAGATGGGGGTTTTTTTTCTTATAAAATCTTCATCAAAAAACATTTATCTTCCATGTGTTTGGAAACGGTTTTCACAGGATCCATTTAAAGTATTACATCACTCTGTATGTGTCGTATCATCCACGTTAGGAAAAAAATTGTTTATACACATTTTTGTTCTGAATCATTAACGAAAAACTTAAGCCACTGTTCTCTTAGGAGTAGGCCAGAACACGTCCCATAGTATGACTGTCTTATCTGTTCTCCACAAAGCATGACAGAAAGACAACAATGACAAAGTTCAAAACTAAACTCACTTTCAGTGGGTGAAAGTTCAGACTGGACTTATGTCACGGTGAAAAACCTGACACATGACAAGGCAAAAAAACCAGAGTCAGAATTAAAGCACAGATAGCTAACAATAAGTTTGCAAATGTGAAACATTTACAGCTATGTCCGAACAAACGTATGTGAGCTGGGGAAAAAATTATCACGCCACCTGCACTGCAGATAACTGTGGCACCTTAAAATACCTTCTTCACTCACCGCTGCATCCAAACGTTCCTAGTTTTTCCAAACTCAGACACAATGAAGTATTCATGAACTGTAGCTTGAACTCTTCCACATTTTGTGATATTACAAACACAAACATGTTTTGAAAATGAATGTGACCAACACAAAATGAATAGATACTTGTTTTTAAATTTTTGTTTTCAAATATAAATCTAAAAGTGTGGAGTGCTTCTGCCCCTTCTAATCTGCTACCCCTGAGGAAGATTCAATGTAACTTGTTGGCCTAGAGGGGGTCCGGATGGGGGGCAGAATATGACTTTAGGGATCCGGACCTTTATCATGTCTGATAAGACCTGGAGAAAGCGGGCCCTCACCTGTTGAGTATGGTGTATGTAGGATTATACAGTATGGTGCCCCAACAGATTATATAGTAGGCTGCCCCAGTCATTGTTGACTCAAGTTGCTAAAAGACTGAGTAATTTTAGTGACATAGTGGGTGTAAAATATTGAATAAAATGTTGTGCTACATGACTGCCTTTATTTTCACTCTTACATTTAACTTTAGGACACACAGAATTACAAGTGGATCGTCCATATTGTCTCCAAGTGTATTCTGGGTAAAGCTTGTCACCAGCCGTCCACCAACGTCATCATCAGTCACTTGGCAACAGATGGCAAACTAGCTCAAGCATTTGGACTAAGTTAACATGAGTGGAGCTCCATGCAGCGGCAAAGTGAAAAGGATGGAAAAAAGAGAGCAAGGACAAGGCAAAAACTGGACACATATTTTGTTCCTCATCTTGGAGATGAAATGGACTTTTGTGTTGGCAGCGATTCAGACCCGCCAAAACTGCCAGTCCAGCGAAGGAGCCGGACTAGTTACAGGTAGCAACTCTGACATTATTCACAAAGTGTGAATTAACTATATACTGATTGTAAACTGTATCAGCCCAGCCGAAATTGATAAAGTGTTAAAATGATCCGATCGCTATCCGCGGTTCTGAACTACTTTGAATTTGTGTTGTTTCATCATTAGTCACCAGTAGCCTGATGTTTCTGTTCTCTTGGTTTGTTGTACTTCATGTCAGACGGATTTCAGGAATGACATAGTCGCTCTCTGTGGTGGTGAAACTTGTAAGCTCCGCTGCTGCGGGCATGTCTATGTTGTAAAGTTAAATTATCATGAGCTTTATTAATTGGGTTAAAGGGTCCGGTCCCCCCAGGCCCGACTCTGACTTGTTCCGCTAGTGAACTCTAGGTTAGTCAATATCTGTTTTGTTCAATATCTATAGATTGAACATAACAGTGAAAAACTTGTTTTGTTCAATACATATGTATATATATGTACGTATGTATGTACTGTATATATACATAATAACAATTGATGTTGATTTGTTTCTTATTTTATAAGTACGAAATCCAAACAGAAAAGCTCTTTGAACTTTCTAGCAAATTCTGCAGCTTTAACCTCACACGGCTCGGTGCAGCTGTCCTGGCTTTGAGCCTGAACTGGATGAGGCAACATTGCGTAATTCGCACATGCCACGAGACATTTCCTATGGTGTCAGCACAACCCTGATGAGGTGAGACAAAACCAGTGAGGCAGACCGTCGCTGGGAAACATCCCATAGACCGACCGTTGTGCAAAATGACAAGTAAGTGTGCATCACCCAGCCTCTATCTTGCCTTAGGCTGACAGCTATCACAGGTGTTTTTCTGATGGTGGGAAGTCTGAGCCTCTCACACTGTGGTGTCCTTGTTTGATTATTCATGTGCACACCCTCCCCCGCCACTACATTGGACGCATCCTAATGGTCAGGTGGCTACATGTAGACCACCTCCTAACCGCGCCACTTTGACCTTTTTACTTAAAGAGCGACCACAGAAGCTGAAATCTGCACTTTGCCTGGGAGGGGCTACAATTTGTTAAAAAAAAAAGTCTTATCGTTACTTGCCATACTGAATGGACATTGGAGATTAATTCCTGTTGTTATTTCCTACTGCGCTAATCATCCAGAGACCACCATGGAAAAAGGTATGAGGAGAACAGACAAGTTTTTCTTTCTTTAGGAGGATTTCACAAAGTCTTCTGGAAATGATGAAACCAAAGTTTGGATCCAGCTGTAGTTGCCTTGTGTGGTTTTGTTGTAAATGTTCATTCAGCTGGTGGAAGTAATCCTACTGGGAGCACAGGACTGCCAAAACATCCCTGAAGCTTTGTCAGGAGTTAACATGCAGTTATCCCAGTTCTACGGATAATATTGTCCTTTTTTTAATTAATAGTAATGAATCAAGTTTTTTTTTTTTTAAATATATTAAACAAATGAGGATCAAAAGAAAATAAATTATATGACTATTTTTAATTCCCTTGTGATAAATTTTAATTTGATGTTACTAACAGTCTGTAAATCTTATAAATTCAGCTAAAATCATCCAGTTTTTCCCCTTTGGCACATATACTTTTTTTCCAGAAATTGCTTTTAGAAACCACGAACATAGAAAAAAAAGAAAATCTAAAATGAATTGTTTCTGCATTAGCAGAACATCACTATACTGTTTTAAGATTGCCTAATCCATTCAATTAAAGATTTTGTGTGCTGGACAGGGAGTTAGTGTGGATTTATGTTTAAAAGACTTTAGCTCAAACATTTTATAAGAACCGCCTGTTTAAAATATAATCACTAAACTGAACGCACACACAAGGTGGTGAAAGGTGAATTATGATTGACAAGATACACAGAAGCATTACGTTTTACCTCCCGTGTCTAAAGTCAGTGACCCAGGAAAGAGTTCAATAGTTCAAATTACACAACAACTTCATATTGATGTGGCAATAAATTCCTTTTCATCTGACCGAAGTTTGTTTTTTCATTTGACTAACATTTTTTCCGATCCCCAGTTTCAACTCACGCAGTCTGTTTGCTCAACAGTTCGTTGCAACATGACAGAGTTTTGGAAGGAGCACTCCAAAGCCGCCACCGTGGAGGAGATGATGCTGGATTCCCGAGCCAAAGAGCTGACTGAGCATGAGCTGCCCGAGATCCTGTCCATGCTGCCTCCCCTGGAGGGACACAGAGTGCTGGAGCTGGGAGCTGGGATTGGGTGAGCATAAAGCTCAGTTACTCTCTGTAAAGGTTTTAAGTCATTATCTAAAGCAATATTGTAAATAGTAGAAGGAAGAAAATTAAATCTTACCTTGTCTTCTTCAGTTCTGTTCCAGGAAACATTGAATAAACTGTTCTCTGATGACCTGCATGTCTACATGGTTAATATTTATCTATCAACCTTGAAATGTATTTAGTCCTAGAAATTTCGTTTCACTAAGGCAGAGCAGTTATTTAAGAACAATCAAGATATTATCCATTGTCCTGGTGTTGGTCAGATTTCATAACCAGACAAAAAAATAATTGTGTTTCATCTGCATAGTTAGGGGAAGAACTGTTGTGTTTCCCCATATTCTGAGTTAGGTGGAGGATATAAATATTGAGTAAAAGTGACCCGACAATACAACCTTGAGGAACCCCAGATGTGATTTTTTTTTATTCAGTTATAATTGCCAAATTAAACAAGCACATTCTGATCCAGTTTAGAAAGGTACTAGGTAATCCCATATACTGGTATGGTGTACCAGGTGATATATTATAATCAGCTGTGTCAATTGCAGAAGTAAGATCCAGTAATACCAGCATACAAATAAAACACCAAGCGATGAAGAGATTTTAATCTGAAAAACAAGTTTGTCTGTATAAAAAGATTCCAGAGCTTTGTTAAGCAAGTAAAATAAATCTTAGCTGCAGCAATATTACAAATGCTTCATTTTCATAGTTAAAGTTGTTTGAATCAAACTACATTTATGTTTCATAAAAAACTGTCCTGTTCCTCTACAGCCGCTTTACCAGACACCTGCTGACCAAGGCAGCCCATGTGACTGCGGTGGACTTCATGCAAAGCTTTGTAGACAAGAACAGGCAGAACAATGGTCACCATAGCAACGTCAGCTTCGTCCAAGCTGACGTCACAAAGCTGGACATCCCCCAGCACAGGTAGGGGTGAAAAGTACAGACTTGTTGAAAGTTAAGCAGAATAGATCAAAGAAATCATGACTCATCCGTGAATCAGTTGTGAAACAAGAGGCACAGAAAATGGTCTTCTGACTATTGCTGATACACAATCAGATGAAGCTCATACCTACAGGTTTGGTGAAATGCAAACTGTGACTGAGTTTCACTAAATTTAGTTCATTTTTAAACAAACATTTCATAAAAGTGCCTTAAAGTGCCTCTTGGAGGTCATACATACATCTCTCCTGTATAGAATATATTTCCTGTCAAGCTGTACATTTTGGAGTTACTAATATAACTACTTCCCCAGTATCGACTTTATCTTCTCCAATTGGCTGCTGATGTATCTGAGTGACGAAGAGCTGAAGTCCTTCATGAAGAAAATGCTGAACTGGCTGCAGCCTGGTGGCTTTCTCTTCTTCAGAGAGTCCTGCAACCACCGCTCAGGTACTGAGTAAACAGGAAACGTTTCTGAATCTTTTTATTCAACAGAAATATTTACAATTCTTTTTAATTCTTTAAAGGTGACTGCAAGAGAGATTTCAATCCCACCTGCTACCGCAGTGAGGCACAGTACACTCACCTGGCCACCTCGGTGCAAGTGGAGGAAGCGGAGGGAGGCCAAAACTTTGGTTTTGATATTGTCTTTAAAAAAAGAGTTCAGACTTATGTTGAGGTATTGCTAAGTCTTTATCTCCAGATAATTCCTGTGATACTTAGACAAAGATATGTCTTCCTTCCGTCATCTTTTCTTGCTTTCATCCTTCTGCTGTCTCAGATGAAAAACAATCCGAACCAGATGTGTTGGCTTCTGCAGAAGCTTCCTCGCACCTCAAATTCCCAGAGTGGTTTTAGCACATTCCAGCAGTTCCTGGACAACCAGCAGTACACCAGACGAGGCATCCTGCGCTATGAAAAGATGTTTGGGGCTGGTTATGTCAGCACAGGTGGACCAAGCACAACCAAGGTAAAAAAAAAAAAAAAAAAAAAAGTTGTTTCAGAAAGAAGGCAAAATGCTGAAAGAAATCAAAACGCATAATACTGATGATACAGTTAAGGCCAAGATTATTTATACCTCTGGCAGATTTAGATTGAACGTAATCTGTGAATTTTACCAACCTGTTTCTTCTTACTGGAAGGGATATTAATGTTGTGGATAGTAGAAATAAAAACAAGTTTTGTCATAACTGATTTATTCTTTGTTAATATAAATTAATCAATTTTTGGATGAGCTTTGAGCAATCAGAGAGTTTTTACCTTTTTCCTGAAATAAAACCTGACCACCCCTTCTAAGTCTTTGAGTGTCCATGAGTGGAGAAATGAGATGAGTTAAACTTTATCAGTATTCTTGAGAGTAAGCATTATAATTGAGTTATTGTCATTCCCATATAGTGCTATTGTAAATTTTATAGTGGTGGTGTATATGTGTGCTACAGCTGAGTTACAGAACTGATATCCTTTTTCAACAATTCTAAAGAAATCTGTAGCTTTCTGGTTAAGCTGATGATCACACCACCAGTAAAAGTATATATCACATGTTATTTTTTTGCCATTGAAGCAAAAAGCAAATGTTTAATAGCGGGCAGAAGATTTAATATTTCAGCAAATTAAAGATTTAATAACTTTCCCAACAGGAGTTTGTGGACCTGCTGAACCTGAAGCATGGACAGAAGGTTCTGGATGTAGGCTGTGGAATTGGAGGAGGAGATTTCTACATGGCAAAGGTAAGACCAACAAGACCAGGAGAAATATCAGCCCACTGTATCATCAAAATGATTACAAGAACTAAAAGGAAGGCAAATGTTATGTTATTCTGCAGATGTTTGGGGTGGAAGTGCTTGGCTTGGATTTGTCCGACAACATGGTTGACATTGCAATTGAAAGGGCAAGAGCAGAGAAGCTGCCATCAGTATGGATCATGTTTATTTCCTTTTACTTTTCATATTAAAAATCAGAGAGTTGCCTCTGCAGCTCTTTTGTTATAAGCGTGCACCACTGTACAACCATGAAACAAAATACTTCTATTTCCATAGGTGCAGTTTGAGGTGGCAGACGCTACTAAGAGGACGTTTCCAGAAGGTTCATTTGACGTGATCTACAGCAGAGACACAATTTTGCACATAGATGACAAACTGGATCTCTTCAAACACTTCCACGTAAGAATTTTAATCATTTTCTTATTTTATATTTACATTGATTTGTTTGTGAGAGAAACATAAGAAACATTTTAAAAGTTTATGTGACGATTATTTATTCCTTTTGCCATATGATCAGTAACTTTTCTGCTTCTTTGCATCCAGTCCTGGTTAAAGCCTGGAGGTCAGCTGCTAATCAGCGACTACTGCTGCGGGGAGAAGCCATGGACTCCAGTATTTGAGGCCTACGTCAAACAGAGAGGTTACATCCTCTACACACCGTCAGAGTATGGCAAGGTAAACCAGCGGGTTAATATATAATCACTTCCCACTGCTGTGTAGTTTAGTTCAATATTAGAAGAGTTAGCCTTTATGACATACTAGCACATTTTAAAACTAATCGTTCTGAGATATCAGTTGTTGATTAGATTCCCGCTGCAATAATAAAAAACTCTGGAAAATTAGATGATACATTTCAAATGAAATGAATCTATTAATCATCAGCAAAGAAAGAGCAATAAAGGCAAAGTTCAAGACGCATCATCTCTATCAACCCCTGAGACTCCTTCCAAGGTTGCAACGCTGTAACAGAATGTTAACACTCATATTAGCATTTTAAACAGTAATGATTAAAAATTTTGATGCATTTTTACTCTCAAAAAAATCTAATAAAAGTCCTCAAATTTTGTTATGTGCCAGTTCACTCAACATCTTAACATATGTCTTCAGTTTATTTTGTTTAGATTTGATCAAGATAAGAAGATGTACTGATTGAAGGATGAGCTTCATTGTTTTAACAATGACAGCTTTAATGTCTAAAGGGTAATGAATAAACACATCATTTACTACTACTTATTACAGAAATATGAAAATGTAAAATAGTCTAACTATTTTCATCCCAACAAAATATAAGATTTACATGTATTTGAACGGAAAAATGCAAGGTGGGACACAGTCTATGTACTGTTGCATATGATTTCTCTAAATAATAATAATAATAATTTTTAAAAAGGAGAGCAGAGTGGGAGTCTTAGTTTTTATGCTTGTTATAATTAAAAATAGAGGCCAATCAGTTTGTTGAGATCTGGTGTTACCATATCTGTGTGCGTTAATAATCTGCAGGAAAGTTTAGGCATCAAAATAAGATCCATGTGAATACTAGTTGTATTGGAAAATGTACATTTACATGATTTACCAATATTTATCATAGAAATGAAAAGATATTTGGCATAATTTAGACGCTTTATTACATTGTTTATATCGACAATGTAATAAACTGATTTTTCTTTCATATTAATTATTTTAAAAACTATTAAATCCCACAAAATTGTTAAAAATAAAAAAAGCAATAAACTTAAACACAAACAAGACAAATGTGATGATTAAACTGTCTGACTGCTCTGTCTGGATATAATATTTTACATCCACAGTTTCTCATACAGCCTCACTACACAGGTGTGGATAAAAGCTGGTGCATATGTGGCTTTCACTACAACAAGCATTTCAGGGTTTTTTTTTTTACTCTTTCAGTTTTATCAGTTTGTATCGCCTCCAAACTCATGTTTCAGCTGAAATATTACATCTTTGCTACTCCTACATGCAGTGGGAGTTTCTGAAACAGGCAGTTACCCAGAGTGCCACAAAAATAGGGAATGCACCTGCATCAGATTTAAAAAAAAAAAATAAATACTTATTTATGTGTCATATGAGCAGGCACTCCCACTTTCTGCTGAGAATAGAGGGATCAGGTTCTGTTGTGGCACCAGTTACCTTGGGTCTAACCATTATCTTTGTCAAACCAAGAAAAGTGAAGAAATTGTGTTTTCACCAGCTGTGCTGCAGTAGGCTCTGGGGGTGGCAGGAGGAGAAGCTTTCCCAGAGCGCTACTGAAGCAAGGACCACTGTCAATCACTTTTGGTGAAATTCTTGCACAGACTAATCTCCAGCTAGATACACTGCTGCCTAAAGGCAACGTTGCATCAGACCAAAACAACATCAAACCTACAAATGCCTTTTAGAGCCTTTGAAAGACATTTTATACAGATATGTTATAGGACTTTTGCTTGACTCTAGAAGTTATCCTACAGTTATCCATGAGGTGGTGCTGTTTCCACTCTTACCGCCCCCTCTCCCTCTCTGATGCAGTTCGTTCAGGAAGCTGGTTTCCGCAATGTTCGAGTAGAAGACCGAACAGCCCAGTTCATCCAAGTGATCCAGACTGAGCTGCGGAGAGCAGAGGACATTAAAGAGGAATTTATCCAGGTTAGTTTGCAGAGCAGCTTGAAAACTCAAATTTTTACAGAGAGGGGATTTACTTACTTGCACAAGTTTTACTTAACTTTGGAGAACTTACTAATATCCTTCGGTCTGTTATTTACTTTGCAGGAATTTTCCGAGGAGGACTACTCTGCAATAGTTAATGGATGGCGGGAAAAGCTGGATCGCTCTAAAAGTGGAGACCAGCGATGGGGACTGTTTCATGCAACAAGGAACTGAGTGACTTCTCAAAAAGTGATGGAGATAGTGAAAGGGTACAAATTAAGGCCGCTTTTTTGATAAGTCTAGCAACATGTTAATTTATGAAAAACATTTTTAAAACTTTATATCTTCTTTCAAATGTAATGGTTTGCAAAATAAATAAAAAAACAAAACATTTTTGATCAAAATACAAACCAGGCAATGGAAAATCCTGCTGTTTGTTTGCGCAAGATTCAAGTCTGGGCAATATTTGCCCTTGCTTTATTATGCTGCATGATGCAGGAAGGCATCAGTAACTCTTTCACTTTGCCTCTCGGTTGTTAGCATGGTAATTTTTGACAAGCATGTATGTTCCTCTTTAGTTGAAGAACTGTACAAATCTGGAGACGTAATATAATTCTGTGATCCGTTTGTTGCTCTGAACATCACACTTGCATGATTTACTCAAGGTTTTCTCAGATCTTCTCATAACTTTACCGAAGCAGGATTAATAAATGTTTGGTTAGTTTAAAGTAAGTGTGTTTTGAGGTTTGTTATGTAATCCTGTCTTCCAGCACAGCAGAATTGGTGAAAGCTTGTCAGTAACTCTTTCACAGGAAGTACAAGAGCCAGTCTTGTACTTCCATTGAGCAACCTCCAAGGCCCCACCCTCTCACATCAGCGCTATTTCCAACACATACGTCCGGGCAGGAACCCACCAGTAGCTGCTCATAGCAAAAAGGTCTTTTTCATTGCAAGAAGCCGCTCAGCCAGTTTGACTTGAACAAACTAAATTTGACTGTCGATGGATGGACATGCGGTTGGTTGCAGTGTTGTTGTTGACTGTTGTACCAGGAAATAAATGGTTCTGTTTAAAGCTAATGATCACCAAGAAAGATTATGTAATGCACACTTACTTTTTTAAAAGGCAAAAGAGTAAATTACAGGGAAAGTCATTACGCCTGATGAATACCATAATTTATTCTATTTTAATTTTGAATTATTTACTTCATAATTGGCCCGAAATACAACTGTTCAACCAGTCCAAAAGCAACCAGAAGGCAAAGGCCCAGACAGGATGTGATACCATGGAAAAACCACAAGTACCTAACTGGCTGAACAAGAGAAGTCTCAAAGCTTTCTTTGTTGCTGGGAGTCACCTGGATCCATGAAGTTGATCATTTTGTGTGTGTGTGTGTGTGTGCGTGCGTGCGTGTGTTTTAGCTGATGGATCAACTCACAAGGTTGAGTTATTGAAACTAAGTTGAATGAACATTTTTTTTAAGTTTTATCAATGAAACCAGTGAAATATGTAGCAAAAAACATTAACAGCATCACATAAAACCTCATCTCACATACATACATTTACACAATATGTAAAAACAGCAAAAAAGTTATTAAAAGCATAAAATTCACAACCTAGAGAAAAACTACCAGGCATAGCATGTAGCTCTTGTTAACGTTCTTTATTAAAATAGATGACCATGCTGAGTTATAATAATCATCCCTAAAATGAAACCTCGTTTCTATCCACATGTAGCAAGTGTGTAAAAATGTTTATATTTCATCCCAAATCAGGGGCGATTCTAGGATCTGACCTTTAGGGGTGCTTAGCCTTCAGCAGGGCTAGGCCTGTCACAATAGCAAATTTTGCTGAACGATTAATTGTCTAAAAAAATTATTGCGATAAACGATAATATTGTTTGAAGACCTTTTCACACTGATTTAAT